>JAQMCX010000027.1:3455919-3490073 GCA_029814765.1 Acanthurus leucopareius
CTCGACGCCACACATTGTCTCTGCATCTGTCTCTCACACACTCACACACTCACTCACACACACACACACACACACACACACACACACACACACACACACACACACACACAGAACCTCTGAAGTTCACAGACTGTCTGATGTTTGTGAAGATACGACTGATTTCACTAACATCTCCAGACTCCCTCTAAAGGAAAACATCTCTTAGAGTTGTTGAGTTAAGAGAAACTATATAAACTTTGCAAAACAGTGAATTCTTAATCATTCATTTGTGCTTTCTGTAAATTCGGCACGTGAGGCGCATATTTCAGTGCATTATGAATGCATTGCCAGGTGTAAAAACACATACTTTGAGCTGTCCAGTTGTGTTCTGATCAGGATGGATGTTAGTGTGAGTCCTTTACAATACACAGGGTGAGGTCTTACCTGGGCTTACCTCGCGATAGTCCCCCACCCCATAAGCCTCCACAATGCTCTGAAAGCCAGATGTGAACTTGTTGGTTCTTAACAGGGTAGGTGGTGTGTCAGTGCTTGGGATGCGGTTAACAAACGACGGCACAGTGGCATCACCTTTTCTCTGTTAAAAAAAACAACAAACTAAAATGTAAAGAACAGCGAGGAAAACATAATTTGCTCCCATTGCTGGTATTTACTTTACAGTAAGAGAAAAAAATGTTAACTACAGCAACAGCAGATGATAAAGCCAATAATGCATAAAAACCAAAAACAAAAGACAGATGGAGTGGTTCAATACAGGGAGTCATCAAGACTGCCTGCTGCTAGTGCTGGAAGAAAAAACACATCTTAGTGATACAGTTTCAGTGTTTAACAGCTGAAAAGCAACACAAATTCAATTATGAGACAAAAAATTATCCTCTGAGAAATTTAACTGTTTCTAATTAACTGTTAAGACCATGCAATTAGTGAAATAATTCCACAAAGGGTCTGTATTATGAATGCTTTTGATTTAAATCAAATCAAATGTAAGTAATTTACATTTTCTTTATTTCTATTGCCCCACTTCAAAATCTGCTGTCACAACATGTTCACTAAGGATTTTTTAGGCACCATGTGAAACTGTAGGCAAGTTTCTGGCTATTTAAAAAGTGCATTGTTCCTCATAATAGAAGTATAATAGCATTAAATAATCATGATCACAGAATAATCAGCCCTAATGCTTCTCTTTACTCACCGAGCCCTCTTCCAGCGCCCCACGCAGGTTTGCCAGGTCACTGACGGGACACCACACCTCAGCGATCAGACACTTGTTGGTGACATCAAAGCTGCAGAGGTTCAGGATATGATAGATTGCCTTCATCTTTTTCACCTGCACAACCCAGGTATAGGCTGACTCTGAGGCCTTCTGCAGAACCTGCCTCAGGTAGTCCTCAGTGCGGTGCAACACCTGGAGGAACACAACAGTCACTACAAACTCACTGAGAACGTGTGAATGCGTTAAATGTGTCTTTTGCTTTATGAGTCCTACATTGTTCAGGTCCTGGATGCGTGTCCGTAAGCTGTCCAACACGTCTGCCCGCTCCTCATCATTCTCAGGGTGTGGATAAAGATGGCAGTGGTAACTGAGGACGACAAAGACAGACGTGTTTGCCGTTTACAAGAATAAAATACTACAAGTTTCAAAGGATGGAGTCATGCTGTGACGCCGTTCTTACCAATCACATATTTTTTGAACTTTCTGTCCGATCTGGTCTCCCCAGAAAGAGATGAGAAACACAACACTTTTGCTTATCTCACCCTGAAACAACACAGATAATCTAAGTTATTAGTAAATCCCCCCAGAAAACGGTTTCAAACTGTATCTCTGTGTCTACTTCTCTTTATCTTCAAATGTACATGATTTTTTTAAGCAACTACAAAACCAGAGAGAAAGCAAGTACAAAAGCACAAAAGCAGAAATGTGTCATGTGAAATGTGTCTTGACTTCGGCAGAGCGTTGTGTTCATGTTGCTTAGAAGAAAAAAACAAAAACAAAAAGCAAACAGCAATTGCTGTTTGCTTTCAACTTGCAGAAGCATGTTTTAATATTTCTCTCAGCTTCCATCATGGACATTGCAATTTCACTCACTGTGTCCAGATCAGCAAGGCTCTCATCCACCTCTGCATAGCTGAGGATGGTGTAACCCTTACACACTCTCCACAGCATGCGCTCAAAGGCCTCCACCTTCACCCGCTGGATAAGACCTGACACAAATCTGCAGCCCAGAGAGATCAGACCAGGTTTAGAGTTTTTATTCCTGATGAAATTAGAGCACCCTGCTGTATGGCTGTATATGACACATATTCCAGCTCACCCCAGCTTGGCTCCAAGTCTCTGCATGCCGGTGCATCCTGTCACCGAGTCGGTCTCCATAGTGGGGAATTCTTCATACTGGGGACCAAGAGCCTCATGCTAATTATAAAAAGGAGCATGTTTCATTCATGACAGCTTGCATTAACTGCACCTTACATGGTTCTACTGAGAGCTGATGTGATGTTCACACACTGGAATGTGATGTTTATCTTCAAAAATACCACTGTTTCTCCTTGCTGTACCCTATTTTAACATGGCTGCCTGGACGAGCCAGGTGCTGCTTGTAACAGCTGCATGGAGGCCGTGCCATTAATTAAAATCAGCTCTAGTTCCACCTCTGTAAGCCCAGGAAACAAAACATATCAGCGACCAAAGACAAGAAGCTTCTGGAGAGGTGAGGGGAAGCATCTTACCAGAGATGCAAACTAAAGTAGAACTGGGGGAAAAAATACAGTATATGTCAAACAGTCAGTGTGTGTGTGTGTGTGTGTGTGTGATCAATGAGCACCTGAACAGAAACACACTCACTCTGGAACGGCTGTGTATGAAGGTCCGTGTGATCTTCAGCATGTGGGTGTACTCGGTGAGCTCCAGGAGGTTCCTCTGCAGCTTCTCTTTGTTTCGGGCCACCTCGCTGAGCTCCATCTCCAGCCTCTGCAGCTGCTCCTGAACACCAAATATATTACATATATTATTACAATAGGCTAATTAATAGTTGGTGCAGAAAAAAACAAAACAAATAAATATCATCAGGTCTATTAATATGTATAATTTTTCAACTACCAATTGCATAGTTTATCCAATATACACAGAGTAAGGGCAAATGCTAATTAGGATATTAACTACTCATGTTTGTGACAGTAACTGCAACATTATTGCTCATAGTGTATTTATGCTAGTATTTCACAAAGATACTTTATTAGCCTTGGAACAAAACTGGCATAACACAAAAGGCAAAATACATCGCGTATGTTTGATAAATTAAATCCAGAATATGGAATAATAAAAGCAGCACTCGGGATATATAAGAGGTTTAGAAAAAAGTAAATGAAAAACTAAAAGGATGGAAATAAATGGTAAGTTACATGCACAGTAGTATTACTATTATGATTAGATTTTCGGGACTATAGTTGTAATATATTGTGCACTTTAACATCATATCCACTTTCAGGAACATGGATGAGCCCTTCTCCTACTTTTGAGAGGAGCATGACTAATGTTAACCAGGAAATTTTTCTTGTAAACAAATCACAGTTCAGGTTTCATGTCATTCTACACCTTGTGTACAAAGCAGGTTATGTAGTGGTGGGTCAGAGAAACATAAAATATGATGATGATGAATTATATAGCGACAGGCTACATGCTGAAATGAAAGGGAAAGTCTGACATCAGCGATGCAAATGATCCACTTTAATGTCCGGCTCATCTTCCATTACTGATAATTACACAGAGATGCCAAACCTAGCAGAGTCCAGGAAGTCAAAAATGAAACTGGGCTCATTTAAACAGAGATACTGTCCAGAAGAGATCCAAAATTTCCAAAGATAAACATGTCAGACTTTATTTGGGAAAAATCTAGATTATTTGCAGCTCCACTGAGGAGCTGAAACAAGATGATACAGTATTTATACCCACAAAATGTGACAGACATGACACTTACCATGATCTCCAGTACTTGTCTGGGGGGAGGAGCAAGTGGACTCTCATCCTCCTCTGGAACAGCTATGTGAGCCTTTTGAATCTCCCTCAGAAGGTAGCCTGCCCACAAAATATGCTGCTGCTTTACTGCGTGGTAATTACTGCTGGGCTGTCAGAGCAAAACTGTAAAATCTAAATCTCTGTGGGACCACTTTGCAAAACAAACTCAGCCGCGAGTTGCTCGCCACCATCATGATGTATGTATTTGTATACTCAGGCTGCACTCGTGTGATGAACCAACCCAGGTGCTCTCTTACCCAGAATTCTCTCCATTTCCTCACATCTCTTGATTTCGCTGACAAAGCGCCGCTGGAATGAGCTGACACTTGGGTTGAGCTGAAATTAGAGGAGCATCACAGGCCAGGTGGCAGCAGGTTACTGCATCAGTCAAAGCATCAGTAATAACAAGGCTCATCATAGCATCTGACCAATTGTATGGGCAGTATTAATGTTAAATATTATCATTATTATTATAACACTTTATCATCCTTCTCTCCAAGTCAAGTGATATGACTTTATACCTAAAAATAGACTGATGTGTCTATAGACAGACAGACAGACAGACAGACAGACAGACAGATAGATAGATAGATAGATAGATAGATAGATTATCAATTTAGGAAAAAAAATATGCATACAAAAAAGCACAAAGTCTTTGAGGTGTTGGTAAAAAACGGGTGTTTGTGCATCACCATCATCCTCACCATCCTCATCATCATCATCATCATCATCATCAGCCTCCCTACTTACATCTCTGAACTCGACCAGCCCCAGCTCTCCGAGCGCACTGATGCAGTCATATTCAGAGCCGGACTGCAGAAACAATTGCGCCAAGCACATCTCCTCGCTCCGAAACACCATCTTTATCCGCCACACGGACCTCCTCCGCCGCCTGCTAATCTGCCTGTAGCCAACTGAACAACGAGCTGTTTTACTACAAGCGAAAATAGGACATCACAAAATTTAACCAGTCGGCGCGTGGCTTTAAATCCCTTAACCAATTAACATCCCCTCGAGGATTAATTATTGTCTATTAATGATGACGATTTTCAGAAGAGAGGTTTACTCTCATTCTGAGTCCGAGTGTCGAACCGGTTTATCTCTCTACCAAATCTGTTCTGACGTCTGTTTGGATTTATTAGATGAAAATAAAGACAGAAACCTCCCTAATGCACCTTTTCAATCGAGCGATCGGAGAGAAAGGCGTCATCCTGTCGGCGCTTTACCTTGTACACCTGTCATTACGGCGCAGAAAAACACGGCGACGACGCAGGCCGGACACAAACGAGCAACAGGCAAACTAAAAATATAAAACATCAACCAGCCACAGAGACAAGAGGGGCCAAAGGAAGCATCATGCGTTAATATAAACCACAGTCACAAATAGACTTCGGCCTCTATTCGCGCGACGTCGCCCGGCAATTGACACAGATTGCGTCTCCGGGTTGCCAGATATTGTTGCATCCGCTGAAATAATCGTTTTGTTTCGATTTTAAAGACAGATGCATTTAATTATGAAGCTAGATTTTTATTCAGACAATTAGTAGCGAGATAGAGACAAGCTAAATAATATATTTCAATAAATGTGGCTTGACTGATTTTAATTTGCACCCTGTCGACACATATTCCGAAATATTCAATGCTGTTTAAACATTAATTAAGCCGAGGCCTATTAGGTTTCTCATGGCTTTATTTGTTAAGATTGTGAAGAATATTGGTGATTTCACGGATCAAATAAAAGGTTTTGTGCGATACACATTTAAAAATATAATCATTAAAACTTTTTCGATAATCAGAAACGACCTAGACTAATCTTTTTCATATCATGCTTTGTCAGTAAATTTACCCTCTGACAGATTTTCATAATTATGTTCTCGATATTATGTCATAAATTTGAAGAAATTTACTTTATCCATGTTTTCCCTGTCCTAGAACTAAAGGAGGTTGGCCATAAAACAATGTTGCAAGCAATTCCGTCAATCTCTTTGTCTACTTTAAACCATGCTGGTAGGAGCAAGTTTTTTTTTCAAAGGGGGATTAGCTCCAAACCTGGCAACCAGCGCATCTTCTTCGTCTGTTCCATCACTGATAGCGGACCGACCAGCTGCTTTTTCCTTTTGTGTGAAATCTTTATTTATTATGTTTTTAGGAATATATGTTCGTTTCTGAACACGTTTTCCAAACTAATAAATTTTTTCTCGTCATTTTATCTGAACATCTTTTTCACATATCACATAACACACTCGAGATGACCCTAATGCGACACTTGACGTCAAAAATGATTGATGGTGGCAAAGTTTGACCACGGACCACTGACACAGGAAGGGAGAATCATTAGTCAGTAGTGATGTACAGCCAACATAATGGTGGTAAACAACACAGCAGTAAATGTAGCCAGTGTGCAAAAGTGAGGCGTGTTCATATGCTGGAGAAGAGAGGGCGACATGGTTTAGAGTGAGGCTGTTTCTCCTCACGTGACAGAGTGAAAGATGACACCCTATCATGACAACAGTGGGACGTTTTTACTTGAAAGAAACTACATGTCAAATTGTCATCATCGGGTGCTGTATTAGGAGTTGGTTTTGCTGAGGTCAGAAATTGTTTTTACTGAGTTTTCAAGATCGTTAAAAAATGCATGTTTGAGTGCAGTTTATGAAACCTTCTGAAAACAGTATAATTATCAGTGTTATTTTACATTCTTTTTGAAAATGATGCTGTCGGGACGATAAAACACAGAACTTCAGAGGAACATCACACTTCATGCTCAAACAAAGTTTTTTATTTTACACTGACATTTCTGTTCATAACCCCCCCAAACACCCCATTCTCTCTGATGTGAGGCTGAATCACACTACATCAAAAAAATTTCAAACCAAAGGGGGTTGGTGGTCTGCATTTCAGATATGATAGTTAACAGAGCATTCCTTAAACCAAAACTTTCCCCCAAATAAATAAAGGTGACAATAATGTTTAAGATAAATATGCTTGCAGGCACTAAAAAAAACCGCTATAATCACTTTATGATCTGAGCTACAAAAAAAGAAAAAGAAAAAAGATACAAGTGTTGTAGAAGCCTGAGGAACATGCATGAATATAAGGCTCTGCTGGTACACTTTTTGCATTAATGAAACAATCTCTACATACTCCGTTCTTACACTCCAAACATTTAATAGACAGATGTGTCTCACACACTGTTAATCATTTACACTCATTTTATTAATGAAACAAGGTCTTAATAACAGCTTTTCTCTCAGTATGATTCTGTGACACTTTGTTAGGCAGTAATACATGTGATGAGGGGCTGCTGGTGCCATCTGATTGGTTTGCATTTACTAGTTCTCAATTTCACCTGCTGAAGGTCTGAGGACTGAAACACTGTTAATATAAACACTACATGTGATCAGCAGTGTGCAGGACTGTTTCTTTTGCATTAACTAATTAACTTAGATTCAACATTTTATTTAAATTTAAAACAAATTACAGAAAAGCACGTTATATATGGTAAGAATTGTTACATTTTAAGTCCTCAGGCTCTGAGCCAGTCTGTTGAGCTCCTGTGACAGAGCAGTGACCGTATCCAGGATTTTCTGCTTGTCTTTCTCATCTAGCCGAGCTGCACACCGCTGTGCAAATTTATCAGGATGCCACAGCGCTTGCTGCTTCCGTAGCATCTTGCGAAACAGCGGCAGGTCTTTTCGGTCCACACCATGCAGCATCACATCCACCATCTCCTGCACTGTGCCCCGTGGAGCTGGCCAGGGGATGTCACTGTAGCTCAGCTTCGTGTTGCCAGCTGAAACACCAGCATGAAAAGTAGCAGCACACCCCTCCTCGTACCTACGCTTCTTACACTGCCGAGTCTCTTCCTCTTTACGTGCCGCTCGTGCCAGATACTCCTCATGTTCCCTCTTCAGTCTGTCCAGCAGATCCTTGTTGCTTTGATCTTCCTGCTCCCTCTCCTGCTTGCTTTTCCTTTTTTTCCATCCAGAAGACGAGGCTGCCAGTCTTTGGGCTTCAGCATGCTTTTTATCGAAATACTCTCTTCTAATACGATCAGCCCAGTCCCCAAAGTCTTCCTCATCATCATCAACTGGAAGAAAATCATCTGCTGTGAAACAAATACACACAGCAGGGTTATTATCAGATGAATAAAGTCAAAATAAAACTGAGTATTAAAGAATGAGCTTAAATGTACCATCATATACTCCAAAAGTTTCATAGAATTCATCCTCGCATTCATCAAACAGCTTGTCCATCCACTCCTTCTCAGGGTCCATTTCAGATGGACGGCTCATGTTTCCTACCCTCTGAAAAGAATATGGGGAAATCATTTTTACACACTGAAAAGAATGGAAAACATTTACTACCTGGAAATGAAAAAAATTGAAAATGGTATGTGAAATGTTAGAGTAATAGTCAGCAGTTTCTTTGCTTGATCATGTGACAGAGGGCATACCATGTTAATAAACATCAGTATTAAAATATAAGATGTAAACATACTGAATTCTAACAAAAATAATCATTTACATCCTGAAAATTACAACATTACAAGTTACAATTTATAGGAACAAATATCAGATAGACAATAAAAACAAACTACTAACAACTAACAAACTAATTATAGGCAATGACCCCTGCCAGAATGTGTGATAGCTGTGGGTCAGCTCTGGGAAACAGAATACAGCACTTTATATATTTTTCCTTTGAACAAATTACACACAACATTTCAGAAAAAGATCATCTAAATTGATTTTTTTGTAATTTTTTTTTTTTTTAAATGACAGTTAAGGAACTGCGACCAATATATGTAAAAGTTTGATTTCTGTCCTTAAGTTTCTCGGGCCGATAATCTGTTTGTTTAATCATTTTGTCTGTAAACTGTCAGACAAGAGTGAAAAATGTCCATCTAATGGTAAGAAGCATTTGTCGCGTTTCTTGACATTTCTTGACATAATGAATGTCGCAAACACATTGACATACAATGAAAATTACGACTGAGGCCCTACAGTTTTAATGGACATTATTTCATCATCATTATTACAGCAAAAAACGGGCTCTGATGATTCTGAGTCTTAATTAAATGTGTCACCTCTGTATGTTTCATCCAGTTCAGCAGGTCTCCAGGTGTGACTCCCGCACTGTTGGGAGCATTCATAGCCTCTGGACAGCTGTTTTTCAGCGGCACAACCAAGTCATCATATGCTAAAAGAAAACAAAAACAAAAACATTATTCGACTAAATTATTGTTGACGTTTATTTTTCAGCTTCTTTCCCAGACATACTCACCTGCTTTCCCGTATTTAAGAGCCCTGTTAGCTGCGATGTGTAACGCTGTGTCTCCTTTTCGGTCCTTCTGGAGAACATCGGCTCCGTGTCTCAGCAGCAGCCGCACCACAGCGTCGTCTCCCAGGCAGCAGGCGAGGTACAGCGGGCTCCTCTCCCTCTTGCCCCGGGAGAAGTTCACATCCAAGTCCCGGTGTTTCCGTAAGTACGACTTCAGCTTCAATAAACTGCCCTCTTCAACGTACCTCCACACCCGCTTCTGTTTGTGAGACGACATGCAGCGTATGAGCCAGGCTGTGGGCCTGACGACGTTACATTTATTTGTCTTGACAGTTGGGTAACGTTAGCTTTCCGGAAGAATAGGCTAACGCGGTCCTCCTATGAAATAACTCCGAAGTTACCAACAGCTCAGATACAAAAGTTCCGAGGAAATTGTTCCGGCACTGCCACTAGGTGTCAGTATTGGATACCTTTCTAGATACAAGGATACAAGGATACAAGGATACAAGGATACAAGGATACAAGGAAGTTTATTGTTCATTATACAATACACTTATTTATAAATAAATCTGCCAGTTTTGATTAATCAGCGCTCGGAAGATATGCAGGATGCCCTGAAATTACATTTTTTTTGTTTGTTCTCTGTTTAAGGGGAAGAAAAAGCTTCTCTGTTCTTCTTGTATACTTTGGCTTACAGAAAACTGGTAGGGTTTGGCACTACAGTGCCATCTTCAACATGATTAATTGCTCCATATTCATTAGCTCTCCCTGCTCTCTCTGGGTTTCTGGGCCTCAGACACCTTTCACTACACCACATGTGAGGAAAATGCTATGTACAAGTGTCCTCCTGTGGTTAAAATTTGTATCAATTTTTTTTTTTATTTCTAAAAATGTACCCTGGCAACTACATGATCTTGTACATTTATCTCAAAATTCTTGTTCACAACATTTGCTTATGAACTACTACCACATGATCTCGTATGACTTAGTTTGTGGTGGTGTAGTAATGTGACTGTCACAGCTGCCTGAAATTGACCTACGGTCAGAAACTGTAGCCTTGAGCTCAAGGAATGAACAAAGACTCGTTATTTAGAAAAAGCCTTTAAAAGTGTGGACTACTGAAGGACTCTATGTTTTTCACTGAAAACTGCATGGCTCATTTAAAATGATAAGAATGTGATTACTGTGACCCTGTCTTACTTGTTTCTTTTCTTTTCTTTAAAAAAAAATATTGTTGCCACACAGTTTGAATTTTCGCACAGTGTCCCTCACCCACCATTAGCTGTTTAATCTTATTTTTAAAAAGTGCATAGACATGGTTACCAACACTTATCTTCTATTTCAATTCATGTAGAACTTTTTATAAATTCTTGGAGCTTGAAAGCACAGTTTATAATTTCTACCACTAGGGGGCTCTCTGTAAAAACAATGAAAACAAGGCAATGAAGTGAGGTGGAATCATGAGATTTGTTTATTTAAAGGCTAAACAGCAACTTTACAAATGAAAATCAATCAGACTGACTCAGGCAGGAATGTATTGAGTGTTAAGTCTTATTTGTCAACTTCCTTCCTTGCTTTCTGACTGGTGTTACCTTGGAGGTTAGTGACAGGTGACAAAATGAAGCACAATGTTACTTTGCATAAAATCTTAGATTTCTCTAAGTTAAACATTATTAAATTTTTTTTGGATAATGTAAGCTCCCACAACTGTGCTGCTGTATTAAAAAATGTTTTATACCATGGATTAATTGCAAAAAAAAAAAAAAATAGCCACTAAATACAATTTTTTCCTCAAAAGGGTGACTTTAAAGTGTGGGAAGTTGTCATAAAGGCAGAGAATTTTTGTTTTGGTGGGGCACAATATTCGTTTTACAAAATCTCTGGAAAGAATCTTAGAAACTGAGGTTACAGTATTGCCTTTATGTGTTGTATCTTTTGTGCCACAATCCTCAGAGCAAACACATCAACACGATACATATGTAATTAAATGACAGCGAGGCAGCAGATTGTTGTTACAGGGACCTTCAAGAGGTGGCTTCAGCAGCAGAGGACGGTTGCAACAATTTTTCATCATTTAAACAAGTCTGCAAATGTGTTTTACCTGAATAGTTAGAGCTACATTTTGTACATCATCTGCACCACAGTTACTATCTAAATCAATTAAAACAGCAGTAAACAGCCTCTCTGGGTGTCACCCTTGCGTAATTTCTTGTTTGCATGGGCAGCCATCTTTACCTACGATGCTTAAATCAGTGCAGCTGAGCCTCTGAATTGGTTCGGTCCTGTTGCAAATGACAGGGCATCCATTAAGGGAAGGATGCACAATGGAGAGGATAGAGGAGGGAATGAAGGGACACTTTGTGTACTGTGAAGAGGATGATCTTTTCTGAGACTCACATCACCCAAGATCCGGAGTCACCCAAAGCTTGGGCACTTCCGCTCTTTTTTCTGCAGTCGGAAACGACGTGTCCTCACTAACGATGAACGCCTTTGAGTGTCTAACATCTCAGGAGAGACAGAGTGAGAGCAGAGGGAGTAAGACACATCTGATTTGTTGCCTCAGCTGTTTAAATCGAGTCTTTTAAGCAATGCATGTTTGAGCTCCTTTTTCATATACATCTTCTTTGTCACAAACTCTTGGAGAAGATTACTTGTCACACAATTTGGGTGTTTCCTCATACATTCAGCGTAGTAAAGTGTCAAACACAAACACCCTGATCCTCCAAGACCTCAGGTGGAATATGCATCTCTGCAGAGGGCCCACAGAGCAGAAGGATTCCTCTGAAAGACAGGATATCCCGGTCAGGAACACCTACTTTGCCAATGCTTTGCCTTTCCTGCCTGGCCTGCTGACTCCTATCCTGTCCGTGAGGTCTCTCATCCTCCTGAGACGCTGCCAGGAGGAGCGCTGCAGGAGCGGGAGGCAGGAAGCTCAGGACCCTCCAAGACGCTCCAGGGGTCAGCATCTCATCCTACCACGCTATGGTCAGACCTGGGTCAAGGCCCGTTCTGCTGGCTGTTCTGCTCAGCCTCCATTGTTAGGATGGAGGAGAATGTGCGCACACTTCCTCTGTCTATTTTTTGCATGACCTGGTTTATTGGGTTCTGATTTATGGCTCATGCCTCTCACATACAGTAGTTCTGGCTGTGAGCCTGACTGAAAACAACACAATGGCACAAGCTTTTTGTCAATCAACACCATGATGATGAAAAGGTTGAGGTTGGCAATTCCATTGAAACTCATTCTCATTACCTTTGCCTCTAGATTTTATTGACATGTGTCAAATATCTCTGAAGATTTTGGGTTCGATCTTTTCACGGGCTGCATTGTTTATCCACCAGCTCAAAAGCCAGAGAAACGTTTGGCTGAAGAAGAAGTTCAGGAAATAAAAAGCAAACATACAAAACATATATTTTACATATAATGTATCCTCAGTTGCAGCAATAGAAAAAGTATTCAGTTTACTCTTTAAGAAGTACTTATAGCACACTGTGAAAATACCTACTACAAGGAAAAGTTTTGTCGTTATCTGAAAAGTGACAAGTAATAAAAGCTGTCAGAAAAAAGTAGTGGAGTAAAAGTACAATATTTACTGCTGAGACATGGTGATATCGTATATTTAAGTAAAAAGTGGCATAAAATAAAAGCACTCAAGTGAAAGTACCTCTGTGTTGTATTTCAGTGCAGTACTTGAGTTAATATACTGTTACATTCCACCACTGCCCATTTTTATCATGTCTCATAATGTGTATTAATGCTACACTAATAGCTTAAATTTAACATTTTGCACAGCTTACTTTTTCAAAAAAATCTCCTATGAGTGTGAATGGGGAATGTTGCAGCTGATTGAGATTGAGCACATTTCATTTTATGAATTAATCCTGTATTTTTTTGTAAAAATCTGACTGTATCCTGCAAAGTAGCAACACATGTCAAAAACACACTCTGTAACATAATGGAGCTGTAATGCAGCTAGAAAGTGACATATAATGAAAATATTAAATGCCAGTTGAGTAAATGTTGTTAGTTACACTCTACAATGGGGAAAAATATCTGAAAATCAAATAGAAACTTTCCTGATGATAATCAACTGACCTTAAAGTTTCATTTAGACTGTTTCAAAGGTGGAAACACCTCTCATGTTGACCTTTGACTATTGACTGGTTTCTCAGGACAGAGGAAATAACAAGAACATGTGTATTATATCAACATTTAGTTCAAAGTAAAGCAGATTTAGTGATTAAAAATGTCTGGTGAGGTGTTGACTGATGTGTCTACAGGATACTCTAAGTGATATGATTAGTGGTATGAGATTGTTATCTGATGATATTTCAGATTTACAACTTGGCAAGAATAAGAACCCAGATCTGCAGCAATTTGTCTTTTAAGATCTTTAATCATGCATTTTCGTAAGGGTTCCACTCACCTGTAGGAGAATTTAGCAATGTTGTAAGAGCATTTCATATCTCATCATAAAAGTCATTGAGCAGACACAAAATGTTTCATTTCTCACTTCCAGTTTTGCTCTGCTCTGCTCTGTTCCTCTCTCTGACTGTCACACATACTTAACTGGAAATAGCCGATACTGTCCCTCAAGCATGAGATTTAAAAACTGCCCTTAAAAGGCAAACAGTCTTTATACATTACCATATAAGAATAAAACATCAATTTGCAAAACAATTTAACTTTTGATTTCTCGTCTCTGTGCTCATCTTTGCACAGACACACTCTTGTTGCTTCCTCAAAGATGCAGAAATGACAAAAAAAAGTATTGTTGCGGTCACATTATTAATTCAGAAAACCATGCTGTTTTTAAGTATTTCTTTGAATATCTTAATGATAAATTTTCATGAGTGCAGCTGTTTGATGTTTGTAATTTCATAAAGAGGCAGAAAGAAGACTGTTTATACGCTCGGGATTCCCCGCGGCAAGCCTGGCTCAAGCACAGACACACTTCATTTTAACACTCTGTTATTACAGAGGAATGAAAACATTTGTGTAATCATTTCTGAGCAGTCATCAGACAAACACTCAGCCTATGGACGATTAAAGGACACGAATCCCCCCCCCCCCCCCATTCCCTCCTTTTTTCTCTTGCAGCGCTTTGTCTCAAGCTTTGGCAAAGTTCAGGCCATGAAATCTTCGTAACACTATCACATTAGCTTCATAAAGCTTGAAAACCCATGAAAATAATCTATTGGGATTATCTTTCACAGCAGACTGGGTCTTTGATGCTGACAGGTGGAGGATAGCTGCAGCATGAAATTTAAAAGTGCTTTGTGTGCTGTTTCACCAATAAAATGTGCACAATCTCTGGTGAATGTCAATTATTCATATTATTATTAAATATATATTTTTGATCATTTCTATCCAGGTGTAGATTGCAAGTGGTTTTCAGAAAATCCCCTTCATAAAGCGTTACAGACCAAATGCAGCGATGTGTTTAGCAGAGATTTCGTTTGCATGTCAGTGTTTGTGTCGTGGCTCGGATGAGATTAAGCAGAGCTGAGACGGTGATGAAAGAGACGGACTGAATGTAGCAGCAGCTGTTGGCTTTCTTTCAGATTTCCTTTGTTCTCTTTGAATTAAAGACATGTATGACTTTTTCCCTTCTGTAAGGAGTCCAGCTTTTGTCACATTCACCTAAATGGCACACTGTTGTGAACTGTAATTGTATGTGATTTAAACTAAGCCATTCTCCATCACAGGTATTACACAGGGACACGGATAGTCGACTCCCACTACGAATCAGTAACCAAGGATTAGTCCAATCCTTCGGTCTCCTTCTGTTGCTGATTATATCCTGTAAAAAGCTCATTACAGCCAAAATGGTTAATCATTCAACTCTAATTTAAAACTCAACAACCTGTTGTTTGCCCAGACACAGCAATACATCCAGTTATGACATTGTTAATCAGGATTGACTGATAACATGGAAATGCTCTTTTAAATGAATTTTTCGGGTGTACTGGTGCAGAAAATAAGTACTGACAGTTTGGTAATTAACACTCAGAAAGCTTTAAGATCTCAGTTTTTTTGGTTGATCCAATTTAGAAACTTTTGTGCTCCCTGGTTGTTTTTGAGAGTGAATTGTTGGAAGGGAGACAAACATGTTTGGAAAGGGAAACAGAAGTTGAACGTGCATTTCCTGCAGACATATGCTTTGATTTTGACCCTGCGAAAAACAATGGAAGGGAGACTGCCTCCCCTCAGCAATGCACTAACAGGAAGACGCACATTCACTGGATAGGAGAAAATACATTCCACAGCTATCTATCACAAAGTTACAGAGTGAGACCAGACGGAGAAAAATGTGGTTTTTTTGAAGCACCTTTTTTTATTACAAATCATAAACATCAATTCAAAATCATGTGTATTCACAAAATGCTTTCATGTGTCTGTCAGAAACTAATTCATTGTCTTTCTGACACTCAACAAACATCCAACAACTCATTACTTCAAACACAGACAGACAGACACACACACACACACATGCCAGCAGACTGTCAAAGCAGTCACCTTTAATTGGCTCCTCCACCCGCCTGAAAACATTTGTCAGCTGCCATCTGTCTGTCTAGGATTCACCCTCCTTCCCTCCCTCCCGCTATCTTTCGTCTCTCCTTACCACACTCTTATCAGACAGCAACACCTCTTACTGACTGGCTCACCCTCCCCACACACCCCCACACACACCCACACACACACACACACGTGTAACACTGCTTCAGATACTACAGACTGGGCTCCGCAGTCCGGTAGAAATCACACCTCAAGTGCTTACAAATGAAAACAAGAACAGCGGGGGCAAGAGGAATACGCTTCCCCGGGACTTGAGGACACAGTTCAAAGCTCAGTATTTTGCATAAAGTCCACAGAAGAACTCAAAGATACACAAGAGCATGTTGTCCTTTTTAAAATATACTCCACTTTTTCTGAAAAAACTAAAAGTCTGGTTCTTGCTTGGTCCCCCTGTATCAAGTAAGTCAGTTTTGCTGCCCTGCAACCAAAAATGAGGCTGGAGCTCGAGTGTGGTCGGACCCCGAAACCACGAGCCTGACTGGCGTCTTCAGTAAGCCACAAAGTCAGAGAGGAGCAGTGGGGACAGCCTGAAACTCACCACAGATGATCTGTGTGCAAGCACCCAGCACTTTAAAGTTTTGATTTACCTGCATTGTTCTGCATTGTTCACCTCTTCCCCAGCATGCATCTGGGCCCTGAGCTGTTGTCACACCTTGGTGGCAAGAGACTGAGCCTCTGTCTTCTGAGAGGACAGGGAGTTGGCTGGGCTTGCATGCAGGGACTTCTTTAGGTTGAGTAGGCACAGGCACTGGGATCTGAAGCGCAGGTCGAAGAAGGCGTACAGGAAGGGGTTGAGGCAGCTGTTGACGTAGGCCAGGCAGGTGGCGTACGGATGAGCCAGCAGCAGGAAGCGCAGAAAGGCACAGGTATCTGGAAACAGGTCCAGGTAGGAGAGAGCGTCAGCACTCTTCACAACATGGAAGGGCATCCAGCAGGCGGCGAACACCACCACCAGGGTGGTGATGATCTTCAGCAGCCTCCTCTTACGCTGGTCCTCTTTGCGCAGAGTGTTGAAGTGGCGGGTGACGGTGCAGCCGATGAAGCCGTAGCACACCATCATTGCCAAGAAAGGTAGGAGGAAGCCCAGAACGGAGGAGGAGATGCTGAGACCAGCAATCCACAGGTTCTCCTGATGTTGGTTTGTCTTGTTGGTCAGCACCAGGCTGAAGTCCATGGCGCAGGATGTGCGGTTGGTGGTTGCATCATATTTGGTGGTGCGGAAGATCAGAGTCGGTGCAGCCAGGAAACCAGACAGCAGCCAGATGGCGGTCAGGGAGGATTGCGTGTTTCCACGGGTGCGCAGCTGAGTACTTGACAAGGAGTGGACGATGGCCAGGTATCTGTCGAAGCTCATGCAGGTGAGGCAGAAGACGCTGGCGTACATGTTGAGCAGGACCACGTAGCTGCTGATCTTACACAGGGCCACTCCGAAGGGCCAGTGGTAGCCCATGGCCGTGTAAACAGCCCACAGGGGCAGAGTGACCACAAAGGTGAGGTCAGCCAGGGCCAGGTTGCCAATGTAGACGTCAGCAGCTCGCCGCTTGCCCTGAGCTCGCCACACGGTGAAGATGACAACTCCGTTTCCAGAGAGGCCGAGGATGAAAATAAGCATGTACAGCACGGGGATGACAGAGTATGACGGTGTCCACTCAGAATAGTCACACATGCTGGAGTTTTCTGTCTCCTCGTAGTCGTAGTACTCGTAGGGACCGTCGGTCGGCTCCATCTCCATTCTCTTTACCTATCTTTCTTTTTTAAAGAAAAATAAAAGTCTGTTTGGCACAGATAGTCCCACCGCAGTTGGCAGCACTCTGAGGTCTGTTGCTACATGTGCAATCTGCCCACCCTTTATATACTCCCCCCACAGTGGTGCCCTCCCAGAACACCCCCTCCCCTCCCACTGCCCTCCTCCTCTCAGCTCTGAGGATATGCTCTTTCACTTGGTATACACCCATCTCTCTCTCCATTCATTTGATATGCACCTCACTGCATGAAACCAACCGGACTCACTTTAACACATGTAATATGAGTTGAAATGCTGATACTTTATTTTTCAGAATATCCCTTCCTTTTTTCACTTTTCATGCACAAAGGTCATGAATTGATCTCTGGGGGTAAAATAATACTGTCTGAACTATGAATCATTCTTTAAGTTGTTTTTTTTTTCTAATTTGCCAAAGGTATAATTGCAACACTTGCTTTTTAATTTAACAAGAGACAGTTGATTAGGCTTGTTTGGAGTTTAGCTCATGAGTCAAGTCTGGGCATGACAAGTTTCATTAAGTACCCAATTTTAATGTCAATTGGGAGTCCTTGTGGCTCTGGAGCACTCTGCTGGACTGTGAATTGGCTGCACTATTTAAATTTCTCTCTGTGTTTTTTCATGTCCGTACATGCTCAAACAAGTGGAAACACACATTAAGACAAAATAAAGAGTCTTTTAGCTTTAGTAAACAGTAGGTTTGATGATTAAATCTTTCACTTATAACTGTTAATTAAATATAGATGATGAGATCAAAAAGAATATAACGCTTAGAAGCATGTGTGTACTTGCTTTGGCTTGATTATTAAAGTCTTAAAAATGGCTCTGAAACTCAAATGCATCATTTTAAGATGAAAATAGCCAAACAAACAAAAAAAGTGCACACTAATACTGTCCTAAACCTCCATCACTTGCAGTTTTTTGTTCTTGGAACTGTTTGCTGATTTTCAAATGAGAACTGAGAACTGAGAACTTTTTTTTCATGTAAAGTAGAACAAAAAATTGATATCAAACATCATTACAGAAAAGGAACAGAGCATAAATTTTGCTTCCCATGTCAAATTTGATGCAGTCAAACTTCTCTGCTGACAAAAGTTTTAAACACAGAACAGAAACTCTCGAATTCTAGAGATGATCACAAAGTTTCCCATAATATCAAATTTATCCAATTGAATAGGGTG
Source organism: Acanthurus leucopareius (assembly GCA_029814765.1). Taxonomy (NCBI): domain Eukaryota; kingdom Metazoa; phylum Chordata; class Actinopteri; order Acanthuriformes; family Acanthuridae; genus Acanthurus; species Acanthurus leucopareius. The sequence goes on from JAQMCX010000027.1 coordinate 3,474,732, forward strand.
GAAACATGTATTTTAATGCACAAAACATCTAAAATATTTGTTTAAATTATTACATTTGGCCATAAAACATGATGGTGAGATCCTGGGCTTGAATATTTGGCTGTAAACATTGTATGTCTCAATGAAGAGTTGTGATTTTTTTTACAACATTTTTCAACTTTAACTTCAGAATGACACAGAAGAAGAAATGTCCAAGAGGTTAAACAGTGGAGCATTCCTCTGTCCTCCTCTTCCTCTGTGTCTCTCGGGTGTATTTGTTGGCCCAGGTGGGACGGCTCAGTCTTCAGTCTTCTCCATCTCTCAGCAGAGTGGCAGCAGTGGCGCCAGGGCACCGACCTTTAGACAAAACTACTGTATCACTCAACAATGCTTTCCTCCACCGATCCCTTCCTCCACCCTTCCATCTCTGCCGGCTCTCCCCTCCCCGCTCATCTCCGCCTTCCTCTGATTATGAAGACGAGGATTGATTCCTGGCTCCTCTGCTTTTACCGTCATGTACTGTTTGTTGTTGCCAAAATTATTATGAGGCATCTGATAATCAACCTATGTGATTGTGTTTGTGTTCCTCGTCCCGAAACTCTGTCCTCTCTTCCTCCGCTTGATTGTGTGTCCAGCTCTTTGTCCGTCCGGCAGCACAGGAAAAGAGCAGAGTGAAGTGATTCAAAGCAAGCTTCCTATCTGCACACTGGCGGGACTGAGGTCTGTTTATAGCTGCGTTCGCTGACAGGGATGTGAATATACAGCTAAATAAAACATCAGACCATGATGAACACAGCAATCCACCCACTCACTTTTCCCAAAATCCCCTTCATGGAGCAGTTTAACAGGCTAAGAAACACAGAATACAATAAATTAATTCTGTGGCCATTAGATAAATACTAGTGAATCTGATGTGATGCATTTCTTAAAGCTATGAAGTATGATGAAGAAAATCCCGATTCTTCCTATTTTTAACTGTTGGGAGTGACAAGCTCCAATTGGACTGAACATCCATCGTTTCGCTCAGCATACCAGAGACTCTGTTTCCACAACATTTCAGCTTGTGTTTTTCCCCCTAATTGCCCACCTGTGCCTCAAAATCGATTGTTGTTATTGTTGCTGCTGTCCTCTCATGTGTGGCCCTGTGCTGTAAACCACACACTGTGAGGCCAACGAGGCATTCCTCCTGTTTTTACGCTCTGATTTAACCACACCAAGGTGTTTCATCCATCCGTCATCTTTTCCCTTTGCTCAGCCGTCATTCATCAGCGATGACTTTGGTAACCAAAAGAAACATATCCGGAGGGTCTGAAAAAGGGTGAGTACATGCAGAAAGGAAAGAAACACACACCACGGTGACAGTGTGTGTCTGCGAGGCTGCCGAGCCTCCTTTTGATCTCTCAGCCTGACCTTGCATTTTTATGAGGCTGTTGTTGGTGATACTTGCAGCGCCAAAAGACCGTGAGGTGTGTGTTCTTGTTGTTTAGGTGTGTGTGAGGGTCGGCAGGGGTCCGACAGTTGTTTGATGTGTGTGTTAAGCTGTCATAGACCACATGCACAGGTGCCCCGCTGCGCTAAGACAGCTGGTTACTCGAGGCATTACTGTGAGTCAGACTCGTGCTCTTCTGGAAATTCATGATAACACACGTCTGACCTGATAGCAGCTTGACAGCCCTGATGATAAACACAACCTCGGGCAAACTCTGATTCATCAGCAGCGGTTACAATACCAATTACATCAACAGTCTGATCTAAACTTTTTAATTATCTGAACGCTGTCAAAGCTAACACTTTCAGCACGACTGGAAAGCTTGAACATTTGGGCGTCGTTACCGCCTGTTCCACTGGCTGTTCTCTCTTTACCCTTTTCAAGGAAAGAGCATTAAGTGATTGACACCAGCTTGTTAGAGACAAAGGCCACCAGAATGGGAGAAGTTTACGCCTCCTCCTGCTGCTCCAGTGAGGACTAATGTAGCTTCAGCTACAGTTTTACAGCTGACTCCTTCTGAAGGAAGCTTTGATAATGTTTGACTTGTGGCAGTTCAGACTGTGTGAGAAAAACGATTTCTTGCATTGTGTCTCTTGGTTAAGATGAAAACTTTATAAGAATGAGAATAAGACTGGGTGTAACTGGATGGGACCAGAAGCAGGTTAGGAGAGAGTGGGATTTGGCATGACAGAACAGACTGCAACCTGACAACATGATGATACACCTTTTCTGTATGTGTGGTAAATTTTAATTGGGATGTATTGTCAATGCATGTCACTGCATTTTTCTCTCCATAACATTTTCTGTTATGCATCAGGCATGTTGAAGTCATTGTGGTTTGCACACTACGTGACTGATCAGTGAGAGTCACGCAGTTCAGTATCTTTCACTAGCAGAATATGGACCTGTTTGGTCTCCAAATTATTTTTCGTCACATGCAGACCAAATTGTTTGTGTGCTGATTTGAAGCAAATAAACAAGGAAGACAAAGAAAAGATTATGGGTGAGAGAATAGATTGGGGTTGTGGGCAGGAAGGATCGTCTACATAATATCTGTATGATAAGACTGGTTCAGAGAGATACTGAGGAGTGTCTGCTCTGATTGGCTCTTGCTCTTAGCATGTCCCTTTGACCTGTTCCTGACATGACCAAATATTTGAAAAGCTTGATATTTTGCAGATGCATGTGAGGCATTATTGACTAAATTGATTTGTGAATTTTTCAGGTGCATTATGATATTTAAGGGGCGATCTTAATGTGTCTTTCAAAAATGTGTAGCAGAAAAAAGCAATTCAGTCACAGAATCTTGGTTCATATTTGATCAGCACTTGCTAGTTTGACTCTTTGATCTGAGTTTTGTGGGCCCTTTGAGTTATGCTGGTGCAACCAATCAAATCCCACACTGCCAGTCCATTGTCCTATCAGGAATGTGCGAATGACATTATGTTACAATGTGGCAAAACTTGCACGTTGTTCAACTGTTTTGCCTTCTTATTTGCTGGAGCCTCCACATTACACTGAAGTCTGGATGTCTGGGTAGACGGTCAATAAAAGATTTGACAAATTGTGCAACATAAATGTGCTATGAAAACTAATTTGTTTTCCAGGACCAAAGCAATATGCCAAGATTAGATCATCAGTTAAAACAGGCCCAAGTCCTGTCCTGAGAAACTCAGCCAGTCCTGGCGGCTGTTTATTGTTCGGGTCAGATCTGCCTTGTATTGGTCACCTGGCCAACTAAAGCATGGAAAAGAGATATGTCCCAGTAAATTTCTGGTGGGACAGCACTGCCAGTCCATGACGACTATGGCAATGTGGTAAATCTGAAAACAAAGAATATATTATATTTGCTACTTTTGAGTCTCTTAAATCATATATTATCCACTCTTTGCTCTTTGCTCTTCCTGTTCATACAACGTGCAGAACATTGGTCCTATGTATTACTCCATCTCTTTTATGATGGACCTTTTGAAAGGTCAAGAAACAGCCACACTGCAGACTTCTTGCTGATTTTGCATCTATGAGATAACATTGCACTGTTTTGACACCATCCGAGTCACATGCATTAGTTCACAAAACGTTTCCATGACCTTAAAGCTCTGATGGTTTCACTGAACCGCAGTCTCTCTGACGTCCAAAACAGTAGCAGCTATTCTGAGTGAGTCGCTAACCCGCACTTGGATGCCTAGTTTCTGTCTTCTGTTTGTTGGCCAGTTGACCGGGGACTCTGTTGATATAATTCTTCCTGCTTTCAAAATGTTGCTGTCTTCTCATCCAGTAGCAGCTGAACAGAAATGTCTATCAAATATAAATGTGAGGACAGGAGAGGGAAATCCTACACAGTTTTCACAAAAAAAAAGGTATAAATAGCTTGAACTCATACTCAAGGTCAAAAGTGAAAATATAACTTGGAGAAAGGCGGAGGGCCTCCTTTGTCTCTTACGTAGAAGAGCTGAGACGAGTATAGATCAGCGGACATAAAAGGGAGAGGTTCATTTATCACTGATAGAATTTATAGAAGCATGAGCTAACACAGCTGCTGCAAATCACGTCAACTGTGGTTTGTTTACAGGGACAAACAGTAAGAACGGGGGTCCATTTTCCCTGAGTTAGTTAATTTTAGCATGCTAACATAATAAACTATAATGCTGAACTAATTAATACAGGCCTTTCTCCTAAAGCTCAACATGTTGGGATTGTTATTGTGAGCAAGTTAGCATGTTGATGTTAGCATTTAGAGTAAACCATGGCTGTGTTAAAGTACAATCTCAAACAGCTGCTAGCAAAGCTGTCTACTTAGCTGTAGATTTGTATTTTGAAAATTAATTTATATACAGAAGTTTTGGGTCAGACATCCTTATCAAGAAGACCACATGTATGTTTACTTCCTGTTTTATTGTTGTGATATTGAAATGAAATGTTTATGTGTGATGTGCTAGAATGTAATGTGGCTGTTGCACAAGTACAGAAAAAGTTAGCAAACTCAAAGTACAGACAATGGACAACTCAGTGAAGTTAGTTACAAACGGATATTTTGCTAAAGTTTGCTAACGTTAGCTAAAATTCAGCCTCTAGTCATGCAAGGCCAATTACGCCTGGGCTATGACCCCCCAAACAAAGGTCACTTTCAAAGGGCTTTGCACTACAAATCACCACAACCTGAAGTAACTTGATGACACCATCAGTGTGACCAACCCCACAGTTTGACGACCATTGCTTTACTGTAATGCAGCTTTAGAAACAAGAAAGAGACAACACTGACAACATAACAAAATAAAACAACATATAAAATCTAAGCTTATATCTTGTCTCAAATCATGACATCTCTGTATAGACAAAATGCCCAGTCCAACCAGATACTGAATTTAAAGCTAATTTCCTAAAGATCAGAAACCTAGATGTGTTGATCCAAACCACTTGTGAAAAACAGAGATAAAGACTTGAGCCTCCCTGCTGTCTAGACACCAGAAAGCTGCAATAAAACCTGCACCCACATTTCCCTTTTCCTGTGGGGGACGTCCAACAGTCGAGTGACTTTCCTCTGCGGCGCTAAGACTGATATTTTTCACAAAATTGTGTGAAACAGCGATGGGTCAGAGAACAGGAGGTAGTCCAGAAACTGTGTGAATTATTCTAAAGGCTCTGCAGGATTTACAAAGCTTTTAAGTCTTCTATCCTTCACATGTAACACGAACTGTTACATAGATTTTTATGGCTGTCCGAACTTCACAGAGTTTTGAAACACAAGCCTTCAGTTTAGTTTCAAGGTCGAGAGATGTGCATACACACACACACACGCACGTGCACAAAACACACTCCATACCAGCTCACACACTGTGTAACACCCATAAGTACACTGGATGCAATACAATAAGCTATTGTAACCTCAAACCAAAGGTCTTTGCGCCCATGTGCTTTTGTCATTAGTCTCCATTATAACATGCATGAGGTCACTCTCTGGTGTGTTTGAAGACGTACAACCATTATTTTCTCTCTCTCTTTCTCACGCACACACACACACACACGAACACACGCACGCACGCACACACACACACACACACACACACACACACACACACATGCACACAAGTTGAACTGTGCAAATGCATACATGATTGCAAAGAGAAGGTATTTTGGTCGAATTTTCTTATCTCTATGAGTAACAGTAACATCAGTTTTATTAACTTTATTCAGAGGAAAAAATAAAAGTAATCACAAAGTTAATTTCAGTAATAAAAATGGTGTAGACTTGAGTCACATGATTAAACTAATTTGATGCCTGTAGACTCAGCTTGACAATATCAAAAGACTTACAACTTATTCAGCCTTTTCACTTGAACAATACTTGATACCTTACCCCAAACCCAAAGATTAAGGAGTGTGTTACATAAAGAAAGAGCCACGAGTCAGTGCATTTCCCTTTATTTCATGAATTTTAATAATTCCCAGTAAGTCAAATGTTATTTCTCAAGATCAACTTTTGAGCGGATGCAGCAACATCTAATAGAATTGCATGTCAGAGTTCCAGTTAGACAAAATTTCGTCACAGTTTTTTGACTGCATAAAAAAAAACAAAGACATAAAAGATGCAGACTGAAAATTACAGATGAAGAGGCAACAACTTCAAACTTCATTTGAAGTTTGAAGTTGTTGCACAAAATATGATAAGACTCTGTTGTTAAAATGGCATCACATTCAGTGAAGAGCACATGGTGACTTGGTAAAAACTCAGAACTCAAAGTCTGGGATTTGGGAGTCGCCTGTCTTGACTTTGGACTTGAATGCTTGGGTATGACTTCTTATAGCAATGTGTTTGCAGATCTTAGCGATTAACTTGTAGAGTAGAGAGTTTAGATAGAAATAATGGCTAAAGTCATAAAAATAAGATCTAAGTTGTTTTAACCCAAATGATCCTTAACTAATTTTTGCAGCAGACTGTTATCATAAGCTGCTTGTGCTTCTCCTGCTCGCTATCAACGGTCCCCTGTCCCAGTTTAATCTGGCCCGGGTTTATCAGGGACATAGCAGCTCTCAACATCTCGCACACGCACACACACCTATAAAGACACGCTGACACACATTCACAGCACCTCCTCCCCAACGTATCCTCTCTGAACCACTGGCTTCCTTGATGGGGAAAGACGGGACTGGATGGACAGGAAGAGGGGAGACAGTTGGGATGTGACACAACAATGGCAGGAAGTGACTTCAGATCAATACAGATTAGTGCAAAACACTTACACAGAGGCAGCAGGCCAACAAACATCACCGTTAAAGAGATAAACATGCAACACAAACAGAGACCAGGTCCAACAACACTTGGGCAATTCAACTCCACTCATGATGTGTTTAGGGACATTTTTTTCTCGCACTGTCTTGATTCCACATGGATATTCTTTTGGTTATCTGGTTTATAATTTAATCATATTTAACATTAAACATGCACTGATTAAACAGTCTCAATTACTGCAATAATATGTCAAATCCAAAATGGTTCAACCACGTAGAGTAGCTGCTGAGGTGATTTCAAGTTGGAACATGTTGCTCTGTATTTTTTATATGTTCATTGATTGAAAGCCATGATTTGACAGCTTCAACACACTGTTAAAAAAAAAGTTCAAGATTCACATCTTTTGGAAATACAAAACATTGTGTTTCTAAAAATAAAAAAATCCAAGTTTTTTTGTTTGTGCTTGCTTCTTTTACTGTGCAGCAACAATGAGTTAAGGCCTGATAACTCTGTTCAACCACATGCTGAACTATTCAATACTTTACAATATGTTGCAGTTGCTGTAAAAAAAAGCCAACAAACATGTAAAAACATGCACACTGAAATGTGTGGACAAATGAATAATTCCTGAAATCTGAAAAAAAAACACGTGTTTTTTTCTGCAGAAAGTTGAAAGAGTCAACAGTGGGTGCAGTTGAAGAAAGGAAAGGCAGTTCAGCAGTTCAAAGGTCACAACAAGGTCCCTAAAACAGAAAACCTGATAGGTCTGAAGGCTGTACAATGTGTAACCAGGAGCCTGCCTGACTTCAAACATGCTAAAATTAAGTGGAAAAAAGCCGGAATAATTGAAAGATGTGATCTCTCCCACCCAGAAGACTGTATGTGCTCTGGATCAAATGCAAATAGTAAAATAATAACTCTCTGACACATACAGGTACAGAGACTTGGACTAATCATTGTTAACAAAAAACTTTAAAAATGTTTGACTTTGTCAAGATCTTAAAATGAGATAATAGACTTTTAGATATTATTTTACAAGAGAAAAGGATTTCACTTTTGCACTAATAACCACATCAGATATAAGTTCTTTATACAGTGTTTAAACATCTAATCACAGCAAACTATGCATCCCTACTTTACTTTGATTTTTTATTTAATTTAAATATTTGAGGAGTCAGTGACCTCAGTGATTAAGTACCATTGATCTGTTATGTACTATTTTGCAGGAAAAGACCACTGAAAAGACCTTGGACAGGAATAAAATCTCGGATTTGGATCTGAAGTTGCTGTGCAACTTGCAGTATAAACAAGTTTTAAGATGATTCATAAGATGTTCAGCTGGTTCTTTGCTGTGAACGAGATCTGGGGGATCCCCAGCTGGAACCAAACAGGTGTGCGTTATCATTTCCAACAACGAATCATAATCCGGTGTCAAAAAAATCTGTTGGATCTGAGATCATTAGGGCTACATGTCCAGCTACTGTTATCCTGAGTAGAACCATAAAAGGACAAGCACACATCCTGTCTTCCGTCCACCGAACGAGCATCTGTCTGACCTCTGACACCTTCCACTCTGACTCTGCTTCCTGTCCCACGCGTGCAGCTCAGCTACTTGTAACTTTTCATCAAAGTCTCTCTTGCCAGAACATGGAAAGTCTCATATAGGAACATCCATGAGATCTCAGTCCTCTGTTTGGTCAGACACACACAAGGTGGGGACAAATAATGGGGAACACAGGGGGCTTTTCTCTTATTTTACCTACAGATAAATGCAGTTATTGTGTTATATTATACTGCATTAGCTGGAAATCTTGCATGCAAACAGACTACAGAAACAGCTGAAACTCAGTTCAAGTATTCAAACTATTGCTGATAGGGTTTTTTTGTTTTGTGCCCTTGACCTTTACCCCTTTTAATCCTCCCTTTGGGCAGAGAGCATGATGGGGGATGGCAGGTTGGGGATAAGGGTTCCGGTCAGGACCTCAGTCCTTATTACCAAAAAGCTTTGGAGGAGCTTTTCAGTTTGTGAAGCCAGACTATAATCTCCCAGACACTTAACGCATATGTTCTCATGAGATTATCCACCTCACAATGCTCACCCACACATATGAACATATACAGTATGTAAACCGACATTACATGTGTCACATACCTGTTTATAAACACATAAACATAGAATATGACATTTAGATATAGTTGAGCAAAGAAAAAAAGTTGTTTGAATTCACAATATTTTTGTATTGAAATGTCCAGTACTTTGGATTTGGGGGAATCTGTTCTTAGAACGAGGCAGAAATGGAACAGAATTTGATTTTATTGTTGCACAAAAGCTTGCAAATAAGAATTGTTGAGTTTTACATACCTTAGAATAAGTTTTTGATATCTATAGAAAAACCTTGACAACTGAGTCTAACATTTTCCACTGCCATGGTTCTACAATAGCAGGATGCTATTGTATGCAATAGCAATAGCAATAGCAATAGCAATAGCAATAGCAATAGCAATACAGGATGCACAAACTGAGCTTCCCAGCCACTGTAGATTCTCCATCAGCCTGAAAATGGAGAATCAGCAGAGGGAAATAGGTGAGGTGCAATCTGTAACTTCAATGATGAATACTACTATTTTATGTCTTTATCTTACAGTACTAGGTGTTTTCAATGAATAGCTGACTAACACAGAAGACCATCAAAACCACTAAATGACACTGCTTTGTTGTAGACCAATTGACACCTTAGGTAATGGAGCAGTGGCAGGGAAAGACTCCTGCTGTTCCTGCACCAAAGCAGCTGCATTGTTATGCAGTCAAACAGAGTCTCAACCTCAGACAAGCTTGCTGGGTGTTTATACCAATCAGATTGCAGCTAATTTCTAAAATGGCGTCTTAAAGCAAATCAAGATCTCTGCTATTTCACCTTTCCCCAGGTTGGTCCTGCCTACAGCTGTTAAGCCTTTATTGTTTTTTTATTATTGTTATATTTTAGATGAGAAATTATCAGTTATTGACAGAAAAAAAATATCTTGGGATTATTCAACTAATTTGAATTTTATTGGCAGTAGTTGACAAACATTAACATGCATCAGTGGTGAACGCCCTGTGGCTGGCAGAGGCTGTGAAAAGATGACTGGAAATGCAAGAGGACATGCATGAATCGTGAGATTTATATCAGAGACATTATGGTTCATGGTCTGCTGACCTTTGGTCAACTGTTACTGAAACACAGTATAACATCACCTGGTAACAAACTGCACTGGCCAATCAAATACTATGTGCAAAAGCACTTTCCTGGTTGCTTTGTAATGTGAACCTATGGGGAGATTTTAGGATACAATGTGATGACTTTCCAGTGTTGTAAAAATCCTTTTCACAGTGTATTAAGCTGTTGTGTAGTGTTTCTGTGTCTGATGAGTCTTAAAGCTCATGGATGTGGTGTATAGCACAAACTGGACCTCCTAGATCAAATTTCATCTGTTCACCAGTATGTGTAGCAACATGTCCACACCAACATAGTCCCTTGAGGTTTTTTTTAAAACACAGACCTATTTTCAGCCTAATCCTGGTTTAGGAGGCAACATGAACTTTGAGAGATGACCCCCCACAAAGTGGGAGAAAAGAGGAATATGCATCAGAACATGAGACTCCAATTTTCCTTCACATGATAAAATAATTGTTGTCGATCCCTGTGCTCACTTGGTGTATCGGGACAGTTTTTTCTGAGAATACAAATGGCAGGAGCACAAAATCTGACTTGTGACTGACTGCGCTGTGATTTTTCCGTGTATGAATGCTGCACAAATTCTGTTCTGTTCTTTTCTAAGAGTACACCTATGGGGGCAAGTCTGGGTCATCTCACCAAAAATCCAGTCTCCTATTACACACTCTACAGGATTGGGTCTAATGAATATCAGTAGCACCAGCAGTAGGGGAGGCAAACAGGTGGGGGCGTAGGATGGGGAGGGGTTAGACTGAGGTAAAAGGTGGAGTTGGGTCGAGAAGGGGCAGACAAGCTAGCATTGTTTACAGAGAGGGAAAGGCACAAAAGAGATGATGAGAGGGGGAAGAAGTACAAAAATGCTCTAATGACAGGCATCGTCAGACAAATAACACACAAGATCATTCACAAGAAAGAGCAAAAAGCCACTGCTAATGTAAGGGAGACTCAAGAATGTGACGACAGGAAGATGAAAACTCTCAGTCATCTCAGTTGGTTATTGGCTGTGATGTATATCCTGTATTTCATCTTCACCACCATGTGTTTTCTTAAACAACAGAGAAAGAGCAGATGTATGAACACATAAATGGAAGACCATAAGGATATAACTGGAAAGTAGTATTGCAATTAAATGGACCCATCTTGTATTTAAGCAAATTGAAACAGTTTCACTGGTTGGGTAAATTAAAATGTAGACGAGAGCATTCTTGGCTGTCATGTTCTTGGACTGCAGCTGAACCTTGTCGAGGGAGAAGAAGAAGAGGGCCTGTATATACGCAGAAGACTCCATTCAGGGACCAAAGGCAAATGGCTTGGTGAGGCGCTTTGGATGGTGCTGTGGGAATTCGCCCCATTTGAGATGCAAATTCCTCAAAGAGCTGAAAGAGCCGGAGAAACAGGTGTCCAAGGAAGTGTGCTGCTGCGTGGGTGAGTGCGGGTGGGGGTGTGAGGGCGCTGAATGATAACACAGGACGTATTGAGATCCTGCTTGTTCGGTCCAGTTTGTGTGGCACTTCTCCTGTTTCACTGGCTTTGTTTAATACTAAATGCAGGCAAATGAAGGGGGGTTTGTTGTCAGGGAAGAACTGGAAAATATAACAGGTTTCAGATTTTATTGATTTAAATGTAATTTGGTATAAAACATATGGAATACAGATATAAGATGCTGGGTTTCAATCAAATCAGTAAACAAATCAGCAATAAAGTCCTTTACACTTAAAAACAGCATTTTGCAGATTTACATGCCCAAAGCTTAATCATAACAGTTTCAATGATTAGTCATATGGACCATCTCACCATTATAATGGAGTGTACTTTACATTTTTTAGGACAGATATCAAAACTAAATTCTTTTATAAAAATCAACATAAAATTTCAGATGGCAAATTAGATCCTATACATCCTGTATAATTTCTGTAAATCCCTTCATGGAGCTCAGTGGCCTTCAACACGACTGTATAGAAGCTCCTGGTAGAAACTGATGTACTGCAAGTTGGTTATTTGTGATGTCTTTTCTCAAAAATATAAATATTAAAGACTTCAGAGGACATGTCAGGTAAACACTGCAAAAAACCTCCCACAGGAAAAACTCCCCACAGTCTTTGAAGCCAACACATACCTATAATCATTTCCAATACAAAACCTTAACAGCAAGTAATCTGATTAACATTTACATATATAATTGCTGATTAAGGAATTTCCTGGATTTATAAACTCTGAGTATAAACTCTGATTGCTTATGAATTCATTATGAGTTTTTCAAACAATGTCTTCACCAAAGACATCTCAGATATAGGAAACACATTATACTCTTTGGTCATTTTCTCAGGTTTGTGGCTCCTCTGACCTCAACATCTTTTGTTGCTATAAAGTTTTATTTCCTTTTATGTTATCTACACAAAACCCCTTTGCATGAGTGCAAATAAAATCCTGTAGATTCACGCATTTCAAATAACAAAGGGACTATTTGTTTCAGTTCATTTGCTTAGCTAAGAAAAAGAAAGAAAGAAAGAAAGAAAGAAAGAAAGAAAGAAAGAAAGAAAGAAAGATAGAAGAAACAACAATCAGATAAGAATTGCTCAAAGTTTCTGTTGTACTTCATGATTCCTTTAAGATTTTTTTCATCTTATCAAAAGCAGAATGTCAACAAAGACAACACCAGGTACTTCAATATGTTTCACTTGCATTGCATTTTTAGGTTAAAAAAGAGATCAAAATAAATGAAAATGGGAAAAGACTGAGCATTTGGACCTGAGTTTAGATTCTATGGCTGCAGAGAAAAAAAATATCCCAAGGCTTTTTCTTTCACAGTAAAGTTAGAAATGTTTAAGTATAGGAACACATAAAACTACAAAAGATTGTCCAAAGAGAGAACAAGAAAAAGAAAAGAAAGAGATTGTATTAGCATCCCTTAAAATTTGCTTTTTTTCCCCAAAACACATCTCAATTCATGGCATAAATCCAAACCTAATGATATCCAAAACTGAATATAATCACATAATGAGTAAATGAGCTGCTTGGACAGGATAAATTAAAAAAAAAAAAAAAATCTTTGGCTTAGTGGCACTAAATATCCCTTCACATATTTTCCTTCATCTGCGATTCACAGTCTGTGAATACTGCTGGTAACTGGTGTGGGTATGGGTTTATCTCCGGACGCCCTCAAGTGTTCAACAATGGCAAAAAAAAACTCATTTATTAAACCCCCCCCCCCCCCCAAAAACAAACAAACGAACAAAGAATGTGTCTGCAAATTAGTGCAAATGACACTAGCAAAGCAGGAAACCTACAAATATCTGCGTTGGCAACATAGTGATTAATGCTGGCAGAGAGGAAGACTATAAAGGCAAAGTGCTCTGGGGATGGCTTCATCTATTAGGACTTCACTTCTGACCATTGACTGTATAAAACACAGGAAAAATATCGGAGCACTGTTTATTAGAGGTAAAAAGCAGCAGTTGTAGTTTATTGTGTGTTCGAAAGTGTTTGTGTCCACGTTTTATCATATGAAGCCAACAGCCCCATTCTCCCACAGACTAAAAACTCAATGAGATGTTTGCACGGGGCACATGGTTGCCATCTGCTGTTTCTCCCAGGTAATTACACATTCTTGAGTTCCATTAATTATAAAACTATACTACTTTTTTCCTCCTATTTCCTCCTATCATTGTATTAGTAAAAGTCCAGTAGGCAATGACTTGTGTAAATGAAATGCCACAGAAAATGTGTTGACTATTATAGCAACTGCTTAGTAGTCTGAGAAATAATATGTTTCTTCCAGCTTACTTTTTTAACTAAATGTAACTGTTGCCACAGTGCACTATGTGACACCTATGTGCACTGACAACTGTGACATATCATATGGAATGATATATGTGTGTAAACTGGTGACACTTACCCTCCTACAGGTAAGTATCATGCTCTGCACTGCTTAGACTCTCTTTGGACCCTTGTACGGTCGTGTGATTAAGGAGAGGTGAAGCGTCACTGGGAGGCTTAAGAGTCTCCCTTGGTGGTAGGATTGTTGTGTGCTGTTTTTCCTCTTTAGTTTTTCTACTGTCCACACCGTTCTCGGCTTTCAGCCCATCCACCTTGGGTGCCTTGGGTAACTCCACGATGATGGTGGGTCTCTGTCTCAGGTCCTGCCGATTGGGTGGTTCGGCAGCCATGATGGCCTTGGCGCCGTGCATCCTGGGAGGGGACTTGCAGCTCAGATCCCCATGAGTCTCCTTCCAGCGTCGCAGCTGAGCATGATGTTCCTTCTCAATGTCTTTCTCAGACACCTGTAACTCAATAATCTGAACCACGTGATGAGAACAAAGGTGATTCATTAGTAAGCCTGTAATGACTGGTATGTTTTGGTTAGAGTGTTCATTACAGGTTAAAACTATTGCTGTTATCATAACACATGAGGGCAAAGTCAATAAGGAAGACAGACAAATATGCAGCAAGTGCTTAGTCAAAACAATTTAACTGATAACAGAGACGACAACCATGACAGGAATATTACTGTACCTCGTGCACCAAGAAGCTCTCTTGCACATACTGTGGATGTATAGCTCGGAGCAGCTCCATGGTTTCATAGAGACCTTGGCAGGCCTTTAGTTTCTCTTGGGATCCCAGCATGCACTTCAGGAGAACCAGACCCACACGGAAGAGGATCTTCACTCCTGAGAACAGCAGTAAACATGCAGATAGAGCAGGGGTCTTTGCTGATATTTTCAGGAAGTGATAAAACTTGACATTCAAATGAATGACTCTGGTGTTCAAACTTGAACCAGATTAAAACAAACCTGTGGTGTGGTGAAAAATTTCAAATATAACAGGTGCCATCAAATATTTTCATAACTGTTTCTGTTGTGCACAAACAGAGCACTGCACAGTAAGCTGCATGTAACAGACGCAAGCAATAACATTCGTCAATTAGCATTCTTAATTTTGTCGCTTTCTCAGAACGCACAAATGCACACATAACAGTGGCTACAATGACCTGATGATGATGATCAGACGGCATTACTTGGAATACCTTTTTACAAAAGTTAGTCCTCACACCTGCTACATGCACATTACTATGCAGTGCTCTGTTTTTTGCAACAAAGTCATAAAAATTTTGATTTGCACTTTGTATACTCTCATGTGCCTTCTCCAAAACTAAAAAAAAACAAACAAAAAAAACAGGAAGGACAGTAAGCACATGTCAGGGCCTGGAGGAAGATTAGACACTGCTGTTGTGTATTTAACTCAGTAATAAAACACCAAAGTCAAATAGACAAGTCAAAAATACACAGCATTGGTCAGTTATGCCCCCAGTCGTGTAATCAATTGTGATGTTTTACAGGTAAAACAGATTAACAAGTGTAGAGGATAAATATACGCACATCACCAGGTGCAGGGCCTGTACAGTGAACATATAAGAGTAGAAGAAATGCCTG
>JAQMCX010000027.1:3490173-3533634 GCA_029814765.1 Acanthurus leucopareius
CAACACATGATCGAAACGTTGTCCTAATAAACTGCAGTCAAAATGGAGTAAGTGTGCAGGCATTTCTTCTACTCTTAAAACAGATTAACAACTCAAACAACAAAGAGCAGGATTCACATAAGGTAACACAGGATGTGTTTGCCAGGCGTTCACTCCAATCCTCGATTCTACGTCAAACACAGCGGCTTCCTGTAGGCTTTTTTTTTCTTCAAATTTTTACTTCTCCTTCTTGCCATAAAGCACATTACAATACTCACTGTTGTTATAATGTCCGTAAGAGTGACTTGACAGGTCTGGGGAAACAACCTTTGATTCAACATCTTCATTTGTCATAAATAATATATCCTTGAATATTTCTCACCCTCACAAAGGAACATGTCCCAGACGCGCAGCACTGATGACCACGGCAGAGTCCGAGAAAAAGCGCACATGAACCACTCTGTCATGTATAAGATGGGATCCAGCTTGTGCTTCTTCAGGTGACGGTGGGCCACAGGAGACACCCGCCGCAGCAAGGCGTACAGGATCTCCCCATCCAGCTGGATCGCCTCCTATAGAGGCAATATTGAACAGCAGTTAGTGGACAGGGGGAAGTTAAATGGACCTTTTTCTTTGCTTAATCTGACTGTCTCTTCATTGTATCCTGGTCACCACTTCATATAATTAGTTTGTTAGAACATCAGTGTCAAGGTAGAGATACACTGGCCTGAAAAATCTCACATAACCACCAGCTGCATGTCACATGTACACACTCTAATAAAACTAAAGTTAAAAATTTGACTTCCTACTGCTAACAATGAAGTGTAGTTTTACGTAAGTCAGATAACAGATTCATTTCAGCAATAAACAGGGTTCAGGTAGATAATAATTGATATGTTGAACACTGTTAATAAGTAACCCAGTTATAGGTAATATACTTTGATATCAAAGTCTCCTTTGCAAAATGACGTGACAGTATGTCTGTCTGGATCCTTACCAGCCCTGTGCTGTAGTATCCTGGAAGGTATTTCTCACAAATCTGCACAAGAGCCCAGAATGCATCCTAGCACAAAGAGAGGAAATGAGGGTAAGCATTCAGTATAATAAAATGAAAAAACAAAACAAAAAAACCCCCAAAACTATTGGGTAATTCACATTGTCAGAGAATTTGTTTAGTAAATAGTGTTAAATAATTAAACAGTGAAAAGTAGTGTGTGTTCACCTCTGCAGGCATATGCATCAAGAGTACAGCAGCAACGGGAGCCTGAGCCTGACAATAACCCTCTTCAGGACGATGCAAAGTATAAGCTTTCAGCACGCGGAACAGGTCCTGCTGCCTGAATGCATGAACACATATCTGTTATAGCCAGAAACTGCATTCTGCCATATTAACACAGTGATGGATTTCATCATAGGCATTTAGACGACAGTGCTTACCCATGACCTCCTCTCGCTGCAAACATTTCATGGAAGGGGAACTGTCGATGGAGGTCCCTCTCAATAATGTCTAACCATTTAGGATCTCCTGGCTGACTGTCCAGTTCCTAAAAACACCATTTTGTTAGTTTTGCAACATTACACCTGACATTTTGAACCATTCACTAACAGCTACTTTTAAAATGAGCTATTCTATTGTACCGGTGATTCTGGAACTTGAAGCTTCAGTGAAGTTAACAATATATCCCCTCTCAACCATGCACTGCTATCCTGACATTGGGTATATTACACTGAGTATCTGAACATAAATGTCTGAATCATTTGGCCTTGCTGCCAGCTCCCTTGTACTAAGTCCCTGTAACGTGCGACTGAGCCTATGTGTGAATAGAGCAGGCCATTGTCTGTAGAGGTCACAGTGATGGAGTGGGCGTTTTGATGTTCTCACGCTGCTGCTGGACACACATCCAGCTGCAGCTTTCTGTCTTCCCTGAGATCAAAGAAGAGAGTAGCTGCTCTTTACTCTTTTCTGCTTGCTTTTCTGACTAAATTTCTGACGAAAGCCATTCTTTGACTAAACCACACGGAGTATTTCCACTACATGACAGCATGCCAGACATGGACAATCCCAAGTTGCGTTCTATATATGTGATATTGCAAATCCCCACAATGTTCAAGCCTGATTTTGCAGACATTGTCCAAACTTCATATATAAAAACAGCTTGTAACTGACATGGAATTTGCCTTTATTCTGCTCCCTTTTCACTTTGCCCCCAGTGAGGTAGAGCCAGGCCCGGCCACGCAGGGATGGAGGTATCCCTTTCTGACAGCGCTCCTTCACCTGTTATTAGACAAATACACAGTTACTCAAAAGAAAAGACAAACAGGAGGGAGGAACACAGACACTGGAGGACAATCATGTAAATACTATAGCATATGCCACTGCTTTGCAACTGCTAATCATTTTAAAAACCTAGTGACGATGGAAGTAGTACAAGTTTACTAGCTCAGTTTTTGAAGTGAAATTATTTTTTTTATTCTCTTTAACAACTGCTGCCACAACAAGCTTGTTCATACGCTAGAGTACACAATAAATTAACTACTGCAAAATGCATATTTCTATTATTGAGAAAGAAGGCAGTGAAGTCAGATTTAATATGTAGTTTATTAAGCAGACCTTTTTGTGCTTTTTGGCCATCCACTTGTCCCAGCTGTTGAGCATCTCCAGCCATTTTGCCTCCCGCTGCCTGAGCACATCATTAGGGATTTCTTCAGCACTGTGGAGACAGGAGACCAATGTCACTGATAAAATTAAAGAAATTATTTTAATACAAAATGACAAAGGCAGCACTGTATTGTCTCACTTCCTTGTGTTAATGAGAGGATAATACTGTCATCAGAGGAGGTGGAACTGTGGCTCATCTCTTCCTTGTCCACACAGGAAACCTAACCTCAGACAAAACACTGGAACACTTGCCAACCGCAGCAAAGTACGGGGAAAACAGGAAACTGTGTGAGAACTTTCCCCTTGTTCAGTTCCCTAAAACCTCCCACACAAACCTTGCACCAATATCTCACTTCACTACAGTTCTTTTCATGATCAGAGCTGTCAAATTTTAAATGCACTTCATTGCCTTGCTACTGAACACCTACCCAGTCTTATCAGGCAAATAAACTCAAAACAAACAAACAAAAAAATTCAAGAGCTGTCTGATAGGCTTTTGCATACAACAGCCAAAGAACATTCCCGAGATGGCTACCACTAATCTCTAGAAAACAGAGATAAAAAACCAAATACTTAGTGGCAGATGATGGCTACCTGGTTCTACTCAGTTTTTCCTGTTTAAAATTTTACAAGTAATGACAAAAAAAAGCCTCAGCCTCTCCCGTGCTTAAACCTAAACCTACTGTATTTAAGTGACAAAATTGGAAATTGGAAAATGAATATTTTCTTTTACACACATGTTTATATTTTGTACTTTTTCCTAGTCTTTGAATGTATTTGTTTTTCAAGGAGTATTGGTTTCCATCTTCATGCTACTGAAAAAGAATCAAGTAGAACAAACTGTGGATGGACCATCACTATTGAACTGCTCACAACTCATAAACATATGCAATTTGTGACAAGGCCAAAGGGTCAAGCCAGGGAAGGGTGTCCAGGTGAAAAGACATTCAGCTATAAATCACTCTAATTAACTATTTATGCTACATTCTGGAGTCATCTAAAGTTATCCTTTGTTTTATGTCTTACAAATGCAATATTCGTTCAATTATCAGTAGTTACTGTCTTTCCTCGTGGGTGAAATGACAGCTTCTCCCTGTAATTACAGTGTCTGATGACTCAGGTAATCACAGTAGGGTTTGAAAGTGTGTTTGTCAGAAGCAGCAAAGGTTTTAATGTTCTCTTTTTGCTCGTTTTCCATTACCTGAGTGTAAAAAAAATCCACAACTCTTAATCTGGGGAAACCTTGAATAACGCTAATATCTTAATCAATGGCTGC
Organism: Acanthurus leucopareius; assembly: GCA_029814765.1. NCBI lineage: Eukaryota > Metazoa > Chordata > Actinopteri > Acanthuriformes > Acanthuridae > Acanthurus > Acanthurus leucopareius. The sequence goes on from JAQMCX010000027.1 coordinate 3,494,088, forward strand.
TAACCAAAACTTAACATTACTTACGTATGTAATGTTACTTACGCGGAATGGGATGCCTGCTGGGCTCCACCTGTGAATCCATACTTGTCCACCGGTTTCTCCTCTTGGATCATAACGCCGTTTACCTCTGGGAAGGATCCATACGACTTGTCTTTCCCATTACCTATCATCTTGTCTGTGCTGCTCTGCACGATGAGCCCATTTCCCTGCTCAGTTTCTGCCATTTAATCAACATTTACCTAAAGCAACAGCCGGCTGTCTACAGTCAGTTCACATAATTTACCCTTACAACCAATCTTGAAAGCTTAGGTAACACTTTAGAGCTGTCCATGAAGACGCCCGCCGGTTAGCTGATCTCCTGTCACAGCTAGCTACGGTTGCTAGGAGGATTTGCTTCCTAGCTGCTAGCTCGCTAATGCTAAAAAGCCACTAAATGTAAGATAGTTTTTTTCACAATAAGCCTGTTTGTTTTAATCGCATTGTCGGTGTCCGATTAACATAGAAATTCTCTAGCTGGTTAAAGAGCAACCGTCGCTACATAAACGATAAAAGCTAAATATGTACCGTATCTGCTTGCTAACTCTGACGCTAACATGCTAGCATCACACAACTGTCAGCTGACACATACCTATTTTAGCCTCAAACTTCGCTGTCAGCAAGAATGCATGCCATAGCTGGTGGCTACAAGGAAGAGAAGCTAGAGCAGACTAGTAAACAAAACACCCATGGAATACTGGCTCTCTACTGCCATCTACTGCGAGAAGTCACAAATTCAAGTGCAATATTATCTACCCTCATAAATAAATCGCTTTTATGTAACTCTTTACAGAGTTTGTGTGCTCATTGACAGCCGGGATAATATCCGTAGCATATAGCATAATATATCACTACACTACAACCACCAGAAACTGGACAACTGTGAAGGTCAGAATTATTTTGCTTGACTTGATTTTATATGGTGATTTTTATTATAAGGTACTAAAGATCACATGCAGCAGTAAGCAGTCTCTAGAAAAGACTGTTACTAAAAAGTGGTTACATGCTAATGCTACTTTCACCCACCTGTTAAGTTGTTTGATTAAGAAGATTCAAAGAACAGAATGTAAAATGACATTTGAAGTACTTTGTAATACTCTTAGCTCAGGAGGACAAAGGCTGTGGCCTCCAATAATCTAAGAAGTACTCAGATCTGTGACCTGGGTGTAGTAAACGTAGTAATATTGTGATGTAATATATAATGTTACAGCTAGAATCTCGCATCCATAATTTTACTTTATATTTTTCTTATGTTTTGTATGTAAAACCATAAATAGTAGGCTTGAATATATATGTCAAATGATGTAAAAGTTTAGTTAAGCCCTCTTGAATGTGGTGGAGTAGAAGCATGAAATACCAGAGATACTCAAGTAAAACTCAAAATTGTATTTGAGAACTACTTTAAACTGTAGTGTGATCTTTTTGCAAATTAATTTTATTGATTTTCTATTTAACCATGCATATGGCCATATGCTTACTAAACTTGTCATACCCTGTATGTTTGCTTACATTTAAAAAAGTCTGTTATTTGTAATTTTTTTTATAATAGGAAAGTTGATTTCAACTCTTGATAATAAAGGTAAAAATATAGTGTTAATGTTACAATTATATCTTTGGATATTAAGGATGCAGCTGATCTAAAAACAATTATGTTCATAACCACACTGGACTATTCTATAACAGTCCGCTTCATGAATGCTTTGAATCTTTTTGCAAAACTTGATGTGTTTTATGAGGACACACCCAGGCTCCAGTTTAAAAATGAAACTCCATACATGTAATAACATCGCAACAATACTCAGACAAATTTAGTATAAATACTAGATTCTTTATTTAAATAATGTACATATTTTAAAACATATTTACATAAATTAGACCTGCATTGTTACACAGTAGACATAGGTGTATCATTCATACACACAAACATTGCTTGCCTAAAGGAGGACAATCACACCATACAGACTGCAGAAGCACCTTTGAGAACGGCTTTACAGGAGAGAATGACGGGCACACTTCATTTACATCAAACACTGGGCAACATGACTGAAACAAGACAATCTTGCAATGACAGGAAAGGCCTCTTGATTACAGGTCTAGCTATTTGTTAAGGCTGAAACTGTGCTCACCCTCATTCGCAGCACCGTGCTCCCCCTCCCCCTTGCATTTTTCTGTAAAATATAGGGCTATCTTAGAAGTTAATACAAGTTCAGAACCTTTTTAAACCATATAAACCGTTAAACCATTCTAATGATAAGAAGAGACAACAGATGTGGAAAAATTAACATAAAATGGTGCCAATAGCTGAGACAGAAACCATGCAAAAAGATCGGTGTAGGCAGTGAGATGGAAAGCATTTAAACAATTGTCTCAACTATGTGTATGAGGAAGAAAACACCATGTTATCTTTACAGCAGGGCAAAGCAATGCCCTAATCATGTGTTTAAATATGGCTTTCCCTCTTTGGTTTCAACCTGTCTTATACCTTGTTATAATCAGTCATATATAACTTAAATCAGGAATATGATACAACTTTAGTTCTGAAAAAAAGAAACTACTGTAGGCATAGAAAAGACATTTTAATATCCTTCTGAACATTTTTTACCCACACTTCCCTGGCCATCACACAAGATTCAAAGCACAAGGAATTTACAGTATTGCTGTATGATGTTTGTAACAACAACGTGTAATTACATACACAAAGTAAATGTGTCTTTGGTGCACCTGCTTTTGAACTGTAAAGACACTGTCCAAACCACTTGGGTGAGCTGTTAGATAAAATGGGACAGACTATCGTACACTATCGAACAGTATAATCAATGTCTTCAATCAATGTCATTTGATGCAGCACACGTTCTCACACACTCACACACACACACACACACACACACACACGTTCACACACACTTATTACAATCATGGTGACTGTGTTCATATAAATCATGTCAAGTCATATACAGACATTCTGAATTCAAAATAAGAAGCAGCAAACAAAATTAAAGGGAATAAGGAACTGAGAAAACCAAATTTCTCTCTCTTGCTCACACACACTTGATTCTTGTTAGGATGGCTTCTCTTCTTTTTGTCACCCATTACACATGTTTCCTGTCAGTAGACACTTCAAACTCTTACTTTTAAAACTAAATAACGTTAAAAAAATACCTCTTTTTTTCCTTTTAAATTTATGCCTGACCTATCATTGCAATTGTAAGCATTCCCAAATGCTAGCTTTAGCTTTGTGAAATAACAAATATTTAAACATTAAATACACCACACATTCAAATAACTTCTCACATGTATACCACACACACCCACACACACTTAATACAGCTTTCCTACCACAAAACAGCTGCAGCCGTCAAACAGCACATATCTTCTTGTTCATTTCAGTGAGTTGAAGTGAAATTGGTAAATCTCACTTCCAAGATTAACGTCTACACAAGAAAATATATTTATGAATGCATGTGTACATCTTCCACAATAGTAACGAAATAGCTGTTTGCTTAACGACCAAAGCAAAGACAACGGAAGGCCGGAACATAGCCCTAAAAACACAAAATATTTACAACTTATCAGGATGTGCGCACTGACAGATCCCCCAGCGAAATGACAAAACCTGATCAACCTTCAGATGTAAAATCTTACAAATGCTGTTTCCCTTCACGGGTTTCTTTGATCTGAGCAAATACTAGTTAGCACTTGTATCGTTCACATTCACTGACCCAAGACATCGAAACCCAAGTCTTGAATCTCTCTCTCTAAAACATCCCTCTTTTACCAGCATCAGCCTCCTCAGTCCTTCTATACGTTTTGTTCAAACACATGTACAACAAGGAACAGATCAACAACTGGAACGACAGACAGCTGGGGTCGATAGTTAACTCTTGAACTATCTAAATAATCCAAAACAATGGCTTACTCCTCTTGTAATATCACTTTTTTTTATTACCAGGGCTACCAGGTTTAAGACCCTCACTCAAAGCGAATTGTCCTGCTCTGTCTCTACAGGCCCATTCAGACCAAACCAGGCATTGCAGTGAAAATGCACTTTCTTCTGTTCAATTTAATATGGGTAGTCTAATTAGGCTGAGGCGCTGTGGACCACAAGGGGTTGAGAGAGTCAAGTCTTTTGGAGAGACGCAATGTGACATCAGACAATGAGCTGATTGGCCGATCAGACAGCGCAGAGCTAAACAAGGCTGACAGGAGGGAGTGCTGAAGCCTAAACTTGCATTTGCAAATGGGCCAACACTCCGGAACGTCTGCACAAACCTGCAGTGATCACTGCAACGCCTGATTTGAACTTAAACGACTCTTAGTCATATCACCAAAAAGTGTTGATGTTACGCAATGAGACATGGGAGACTGAAAGGCATCCCTCAGCCCGCCGTACTCATCTCCTCCTGCATCATGATCAACATTAGTACGTCCTAGCTGCCTGCTTCCCCCTCAACCGTTCAAGCACCAAAACAAAACTGAGGAAGAAAACAAAATGTTCATGGGGTGGACTTCAGCCCTGCAGCAGGGAGTGTGCATCGTGTTGGTAGGTCCCACCTCCTCTTGTCAGCCCACAGGATGCAATGCATTTTTGAGGGGGCTGCAGGTGGAAGACTCAGGCAGACGGGAAGGAAGGACCAGCCTCAGTGAAGCACACACACACACTGTTACACACACTTTCAGTCTGTGTATTCAGCCACAATAGACAGCAGCACCGTGATATCATCCGGCTTCCCTCCTGCAGGACATGGCAAAAGAGTGTGAGGAGTCCGTGAAATCATTTATGACTGGTTATACAAAGTCAGCCTGGATTTTTACCCTTTAAGTGTTTGTAACTCACTGACACTGCATACTGGTATCATAAAAAAAATATGTACCGAAAAGGAGTTAATCTAAAGGTGCAACAGAGCCAAAGGTAGCTTTCAGTTGTTCTTTTTCAATTGGTGAATATTGTAAACAGTAAACTGTTTTCAATAATTTTTAACATCAGATAATTGTTTGGGACAACAGAAATATTTGAAATGTGTATCATCTTGTTCATGTAGAACTCAACTTAAGGAATTGCAGTTACATTTATAGAATGAGACAAAAATTAAAAAAGAATAATATTTTTTGAGGATGTCTGCTTTGATAAGCAAAAGGGTTTTTGTGTTTTATAGCTTTTAATAACATTTGAATTCGACTTGGTTCAAAGTTAGGTGTCACAAACAGGGGGAACACAGCATCTGAAGAACATGGCACTTACCTCTTACATTCAGACCATTGTCACAGGCAAACTGTGCAAAAGGGGACATATAGTTGGGATCATAGGCAAGGTCATGAGCTTGCTTTGCTATACTCTGTGCAGTTTGCAGGATGCTGTCGTAATTAGCAGTCTGAAATGAGCAAAGACATAATTTTTGTTTGGTTAGGATATTCACTTTACACTGTAACATTACATTGTGTGTGAAAACAAGAATAAACTGGTATCCAGAAGTGGCACCTTTAGTTTTTTAAGCTCCTGAAGAATCATATAGTCTGGCATGTTGTCGAATAGCCCATCGCTTGCTGTTAGGATGATGTCACCAAGCTGCACGTCAAAGGAGGAGCTATCAGCTGCTTCAGGGCTAAAGGAAAGAGGGGGGTTACAGTAAAATCAGTCACAAGTGTAACAGGAGCACCCAGCGCCTGAGCTGCTGTAGACAGTTTCCAGTATGGAATTAAGCAGGTCAGAAGTCTACTCTGCCAAATCTTGAGGGTGGACTCAGTGTGGGCGTTTAATCTGACAGCTGACTTTGAGGCAGCCTGCCCTGTGTGTCCTTGCCAGACACAGAGAGGTCCTGTTGCTTGCTGGCGCCATTCAACAGACTTAGGTTTATTTCCTGGGAGCCTTTAACCTAGTTAATGTGGCTTCATATTGAGATTTTTCTTAGAGAAAGATATGTAAAGATATTGAGAAAAACTGTATCATATAGCTAAATCTTAACTTGATTTTTGGCAGAAGAACAGGATTAAAACTGAGGGAAAAAAACAGGACCTCATGGTGCTCCAAATGGATTAAGAAAAGGTTTATCCTTCGTTAATCAGGCCATTGTCAGAACCAAAATGTGACACCTCTCTGGGTAGCCTGGTAAGCCTGTATGCATTACCTGTGTAAATCTTACTGCCTGAAAAATTACTTAATGTAGGAACGTTTTATAATAGAATATACTAGTTAACAACAGACACAAAAAGCATTACATTTTTAAATTGTGCAATGAATGATTTGTGTTGTTGCCATCAAGTTTAGACAATGCCATCTAATAAGACGGCCTGTGTCAGTCCATTGCCTCAGTTACACTTTGTACCAAACTAAGTTAGGATACATGATCATAACAGACATAATCGTTCCAATCCAAATTCTCTGAGAGACGGACTGCATGGGATCGTTCGGAGCCAAAGTATCACATTACTTGGTGCAGTGAATAACATGGATAATGTTGTGCACAGTGTTATTACACAGTTCTGACAAACAAGTCTATGAGAAAACCTTATCGACCTTTAATCATTTAGAAAATATGAATTAATCAATACATTTTCCACCATTTTTTCTTAATAATAATCAGCACATGTGCTGATGAGTTTGGTATTTTATTATGTTGTGAAGATAAAGACAGTGATGTATTCATCTTTAAAACAGCTGCAATATAAATGAAAACAACAAACAGTAAACAGGATATTAAAAGGTTTTTCCACACAAGCAATATAGGAAAAGATGGTTGAGCACTTTGTTGGAAATGCCAGGAGTGTGACACCAAAGCGGGTTGTGTTTGTCCTGCAAACACAGTTGCAGTTGGAAAGTTCCGACAGCAACTACTTTTGCTTCCCATATGAGAGGATGGAGAGTGTTTTAACAAATAATACAGTTCAATTCAGTCACCTGAATGCCCCTTTCGTAGTAGTGACTATACATATCCCTTAATCATTTGCTTTTATCTACTTTCTCTGATCTACTTGTACTAAAGATGCTCTGTGTTGTGTGTTGCAAATCTATCAGAACTGTGAGACATGATTTGTAAAGACAAATCTTAGACTGAGCTACTGACCTGTCACTGAGCACCACCCCTTCAGCTCCAGGAGGAGCGATGGACAGCTGGAAGGGCGTGTTAAAATAGTGCTGTTGCTCGTCTGAGCGATGAACCACCTCTCCACCCCGAACCACCAGGAAGCCAGAGTCACCAAGGTTACATGTGTGTAGCCGGTGACTCTGACGATCCAAAACCACGATACAGGCTGTGCTGCTCCCTACAAAACAGAGGAGATCAAAACAAAATATAGATTAATATTTAACAGGCGAACAACAGAAAAGGAACTTGTTTTATTTTTTTCTAGTTTGGACAAATTCTTTGAAAAGAGGAACAGGCTGAATGTGCGTTTCACTGTGTGTTTCATTTCTTTGAGAGGTAGAATGCTGCCAAACCAGTATTTTACTAAAAAAAAGTGAGAAAACAAACCACAATACCCATGGACTATGCTTGTCCCAGTGACTGCAGCTTTACTCTATGTACCAACAGTCCAAGTAACCTTGAGCAGGGAGGGTCAAGCACAGACCTTGTCACGGCTTCCCAAAATAAAAGTAGGGCATTTGCAAACATCGTGACACGGTGGAGGAGGCTAACATTTATCGTCAGCAATGGCTGTGGGTCAGGTATACTGAAGCTGAGAAGAAATGTGACCGTGGTCACATGTTTGACATGTGCACACTTTTAAAAATTGTTCAAGCCTGACGCAGTGTCAGTTACAGATGGATTATTGACCTTTGGAGCTCTGGTATGAGGCAAAACTTTCACCCTGCATGTTTCGACCCACAAGGTCAGGGAGATTCAACTTCCAAGTGTCTGCATAATGAAATACAGGCTGGTTAAGTTAGTTACCTCACAGGTATTACATCACCAGAAAGATGCAGGTCTAAGTCTAAATCAATAATAACTAAGAGCCCATACACACACACCAAAAAAGGGTGAAGCTGATGTATTTTGTTATTTTCATACTGAGACACATGGTCGAAAACCAAGAATAGTGTATAAAATTTTAGTGCACTGAGATATATCTATAATCATATTTTTAATCACTGTATATCACCCTCTAATTAAGAATCAAATTCAGTTATTAGGTGTCTACAAATTCCCACAGATAACTCATACTCTGTCTCCTTCAGATATGTCATCTATTTCTCTGAATATTGCTGTTCAAGAGGAAATCACAATTAACTCAACCAGCAGCCAGTGCATACCATAATATATCATTAGTGTGTGACATTATCTCCATATGTACTCACCTAATAGGGGAACTTTGTTCTGTAGAAGCTCATAATAACCAGAGGTCAGAATTCCAACAGGATTACTGGGAGTGAAGCGTCCCTCTTTAACAAGTCGCTCACAGGTTCTCATTAAGGTGGCGGAGAATTGAGATGGATCGACACCGTAGTCACGCCAACCACCTACGCCATCTGCAACACCTGATGGGCAAAGGAGAATATAATTTCAATTTGTTGTTTGTTGTTCTGGAGTTTACTTACCTGGAAACAAATGCTAGTAGATGCCGAGGATGGAAGCTTTGTGAAGCAGCAGCAATGATTTGATTCAATAATAATTTAGCAAAAAAAAAGTAAATAAAGGAAGATAAAAATTTTCACTTTCATAAGGACAATTAAAATGACACACATTTAATCTTTCCAACTTTGCAAATGTGATGATTTAATGCTTTTGTAAAAAAATAGCAGAACATTATAACCCTTAAAAAGTCTCACTAACTGAATAATTTCTTATTGTACTCAGGCACTTGACCATTATTAATGGTACAGTGACTCTAATCCCTGTGTGAATTCTAAATATGTTTGAACACTGCAACACAAATAAACCTTAAAACATTTTTAATGGTCAAATAGTTTATAGTCAGATGGACATAAAGTAGTGAACCCAAGCAATTTGACATTCATGGTTTCACCTAATACAACCAACAAATGCACATTACTTGTGGAGATAACTCAGAAACAAAACAATACAATGTGCAGGACTAAATTATTAATCACTGTTGTTTCTGTTATCCCACAGAACACATGCTTTGCTATTATCTGTTTCATTGTGATAGGTTTCAGTTACAGCAACCCAGCTGGTCCAAAAACCACACACAACACAGCTGTTGTGGTAGATGATACTTCTTTTTAGATTAATCCAATCACATCTTTAGGAGATTGGAGCGATATAAACTGAATCAAACTAGGAAGCTGATGATACTGGATGACTTTTAATGGATATCTGCTTAGTGTGTACTATAAAGTTAAGAGCAACATAGACAGTGGCAGAAGCAATTGAACTTGAATTAGAAAGTAGCTCTGCAATAATGTAACTTTGAAAACAAAAGCAAATGCTGTTGTTGACTTTTTAAAATAGATATACATGGAAAAATCGCAGCTGTTTAAAACTGAGAAGATGAAACATGTTCAAATTACACTACATTTCATCTCCATGAAGGCCTCATCATTGTAATGTTGTTGAGCATAGGAGTATGTTTCTCATTTACTCCACTGTTTACAAATGTAACTAACGCCTAAAACAGAATGAAATGCAATATCTAATTTTGTTATTCTTGTAGGTTGCGTGAAAACATCAACATTACTAACAAGCAGGGGATCTATGCTCTAACTGAGTTCAATTTTCTGTTTTGTTAGGGTGGAAGTTGCCTCACATTGAAACTAAAACTAAAAACAGAGACTGGGAATCTCCCTAAATCTTTTTTAAATCTTGTGGCTGTCGACCCAGCCATGTGTACAGTCAAGTAGTCAGGTCAGTTTCTTGAGTTAACCCTCCTCTCAGCAGGGCGGAGAGGACAAAGCAATTACATTCAGCTAGGCTAGCTGGCTACTAACGCTATTAGCAATATGGCTGCCTCCATTCTGACCTTTGCAAGACATTGTAACGTTACGTCTGTAGCGTTGTAATATAACGTTTTTTCAGTCCTGTGGCCTTAACAAAGCCGGTCTTTAACTGCTAATTCTATATGTTTAGAGTCTTGCACTGCGGACGTATATTCCTCGATTGGAGCTCATCTAGGTGAAAGGTCATTCGGCGTTTCACCTCAAAAACTCCCTACAAAGACGCATAATTGCAGTTTTTGCACAGTATGACACGAGCCGGCTGCACTGTATGCCTTGATCTTCTGTAAACATTTGCCCGGCTTTAAGTAAACTAAACACAGCTAGCATAGTGATTGCGATGGGAGAGGAGTTATGGCTCTGTTTATAGAGGGGGTGGGGGCTGTTGTGTTTTCATCCGAGGGGTCAGTACACGTGCAGGCTAGCTAACTGAAGGTCACCTGAGCACAGAGAGTGTCTGGCATGCATCTGCAAGACAGTAAACATTGCAGTGGTTTTATCCGTCAGAGAGCTTACCCAAAACGTCGGCGGACCTGTGCCGAGCAATAAAGCAGGCATCATCTCCATAGCACATCCCTTTCTTCAGGATCCCCTTACGAAAGTCTTTACCGAAGCCATAACTGGCGCTAATAAGGCTGTAGTCCCGACCGTCCGTCTGAGAGAGTCCACCCAGGACAGCCCTGGCAACCAGTCTGCCATAAGAAAGTACAGATAACATCCCCTAGCAAGCACCAGCTCCGTCTTGTTTTCAGCACACACACGCTGTATCCCCACTCTCTCTACGCGGCCCTGCCGCGTGTCTGTTAGGCTTTTTCTTCGTTTCAAGCCCTGGTCGTCTCTTTATCCTTCCATTCGATCCCGACTTACTCGCTTCCGTTAAATAGTATTGTGGCCCCAGCTACCGCTAACCCTCATAAACTGCCACTGTCCGCCTCGACTGATTATCGTCCCGTTTATGTCTCAGCTCTGCATTCCAAAAACGCAGCTCCACCACTGGGCTCTCTCCTTCCCGACATGTTTCCACTGTATACCGGACAGAAAGCTTCTAGTACATACGGGTGTTTGACCGTTTACAATCGTGACGTCACCGACATTATCCAATGACAGAGCAGCACTGAGGGACCTGCAATTTCCAGACCTTCAGTTGGACGGATCCACTGAACTGCGCAAGCTTCAGATGTGCACTTGTTCTAAATGACCGGACGTAACGTCTGTCCACCAGGCCGAACCATCACAGACGCAAATGAAGTATTACCGTTAGCCATTTTCCTAGCTGTAATAAGTGTGGTTAATGAAGTTATTTCATAACTAAATAATGACTCGAGGAGGACCACCGGAACCTACAACATAAGAAGTCATATTCATCTTTTCGTACTGGGATTGAACGTACATATAATTTCGTAATTTAATATAATTTCGTAATTTGATATATATGTTTGCCTCAGCTAGGTTAGGCTGGCTAGCTATAGCCTGTGTCCAAAAACAAGCAGTATAATAAATCACTCGTTACTGATAAGTTACCGTTAAAACACTTAAGAAAATATAACTCTTTTACTTGAACGGTGTTCTTTGTTGCTCAGTAACAACAGTGTTTCCGCCTCTAGTTCTTGTACGGTACTGCTGTGCATCAAAACGAGCACACCCCATTTAGACTACACCACCCCGATCGGATGAGAGTCGAGAGACCATATCGGTGCTGAGAGGGAGAGAGGAAAACAACATATTACAGTGGAATCATCATCTGAGCTGCCAGCTAAATCGTCATTTGTGGTGAGAAATAATTCTGTTATACTTCACGATGATGTTATGTAATTTTGAGGGTTGGCTCGACGAGGACACGAAGTCCGACATTATATTATGACTTAGCGTTAGTGGTTACCGTTATGTTTAACAGAGCGAATGTACGGGATGACAATGATGCAATGGTGGTTTCACACTGTTATGAAGACAAAAGCAGGTCCTACCTTTATTTTGGCTTTTTTATTCATTCAACCAATCTATTCATTTTTAGCAGACCAAATCGTAAGAGAATAATGACGCCGCCTGAATATCTTCAAAACTTAATTGCGATGCTTCTTGTAAAGGGTTGAATAAGGCTATTTGCTGCTATGTGGCCTACAGAAGATTATAAATGGGTCTTATAATAATTGTTGATTTTTACTTGTGATGCTCATTATAAAATGAAGCAGTCTCACTTTTTTGTATGCTATCTCTCAGTACACAGTGGACAGAGCAGGGAAAGAGTAGGAGGAGCAGCGTTCGTTTTTGTGATGCTTATTTGCTTTTCTGATCATCACCTTGAAACACTTTTCTCTGTAGGGCCACGATGGGGAGGTTGTGTGAGTTGGCTTTTGTGTCCGTCCTTATTATGTTCCTGCTGTCTCCGGAATCGAGCACGGCTAAAAAAGGAGGCAGCAGCGGCGGAAAAAGAACCTCATCCATCGGTAACAGGGGCGGTACTCAGTCAAAACCGTCCGGTTCTAAACCACAGAGTCCCAATCGAAACACTAATCCATATCCCTCTGGTGGAAGTTACCCTTATCCAGGAGCTGGCAACTCGAATCCAGGAGGATATCCTAGACAAAACCCAGCAAGTTATCCAGGAGCCGGAAGTAACCCCAACCAGTATCCAGGTAAAGCCAATCCTGGAGGTTATCCAAACCAACCTGCAGGTGGCTATCCACCTGCAGGTGGATACCCAGCTGCTGGGGGAAATCCTAACCAATATCCAGGGAGAGGGAATTACCCAAACCAGTATCCACCAGCTGGAGGCTATCCAGCAGCAGGTGGTCATCCCAACCAATATCCAGGCAGAGCTGGTACCAACCAAGGAGGTTATCCCAACCAATACCCTGCCGCAGGAGGCTACCCAGCTGCTGGGGGCTATCCTAATCAGTATCCAGCTGCTGGTGGTTACCCAGCAGCAGGTGGCTATCCTTACCAAAGGTCCCCTTACCAGTACCCAGCAGCAGGTGGGTACCCATCCAGAGGGGTAGGATACGGTCAGCCTGGTGTGTATCCAGGGGGTTATCCGGGTGGAGCTGTTGGTGGTTACCCTAACTGGAACCCTAATAATAAGATTCTTAGTCCTGGCTTTGGTGGTGGTGGAGGCTATGGATATGGTGGTTATGGAATGGGAGGTTCACCTTTCTCTCGTTCTGTGCAAAGCATGGGATACCAGCCCAAGTCTCCAAGTTTTGCCAAAAAAGCTATGGTAGCAGCAGGTGTTGGTGCTGTGGCTGGAATGGCTGTCGGTTATGGACTAGGACGCTTCCCTCGGCCACATTTCAGTTTTCGCAACCCTGAGGAGGAGTACTACTACAATAACTACATGTACCGCCGTTATGGCAGCCAGTCCACAGACGAAAAAGACTTTGGCCGTGATTACGTCTACAGGCCTCCGCCTCGGGCAGACACTTATGAGACCTTCATGGGTCGCTGTATGAACAGTACTGATGCTCTTAAAGATCAGAGCAGCAGCAGCAGCAGCTCTCCCGCTTCTAAAAGTCAGATTGGAAATGATGACACCACTGGTAGCTCTACTACTCCTAAAAATCAGATCGGAAATGATGAGGATGATGACACTGTCAGCATTGAGGAGATTGGATATCCAGCTCTAATTGAGCAACTGAAGGTCCGGCGTTGTGTTGAGAAGTACATGGTCTACTCCGAGAAATTTCTACAGGAGCGAAAAGCTGAGCAACAGGTCCAGCCAAGTCGCAGCAGCCCTCTGGGCTTCGGGGGGACGATTCAGCTTTTCACCTCCCTCCTCATGCTGCTGTCCAGCATGCTCCTTCTGCAGTGAGAAGAAAAACTTGTTAGGGATTTCTCCTTCCCCCCTTGTTTCTGCACGTGTACACACTGCTAGTGTAAACTTTCTCCATAGTACAAGCCACAGCTGTAAACTTGCAAGTTCTTATTTAGTCAATCATGTACTATCAACAGAGAGAACTTGTAAAAAGTAACGAAATGTTAGTGTGTATAATTGCTTAAGCAGTCAATTTTAAGAAGCAGAAGTCATTTTCAATACTTTTACAGTTAGATCATCATTTTGTTGTACAAGATGCACTAATTAATTTGTTCCGTAATTTTTTGTTAAGAGTTTTTTTGTTTCTTTTTTTTTTTGCACTTTTCTACTCATTGTGAGCACTAAATGCTTAGAACAGAGATTCAGGTTACTTAAGTACTTTTTTGTGACAATATATACATCTGCTACTATTTAAAATATGAATATGACAATAAGAGTTTTATATATGGGCAAAAATATCCAACTAACACCATAACATTTATTCATACATTCCATTTGTACTGTACCACTCAACAAACTGATTTATCAATTGGTTTAATATATTTCACCGAAGGAGCAATTCAGCTGAGGTTACTCTATTAAATTTGGATTGATGTAAGTGTACAAAGTTGAGTCATAATAGGTTGAAGACTGATTGTCAATGTGTTTCAGCATTTAACTAGATATCCTGTCATTAAGGATTATACTTAAGGATTATAGTGACCAAAGTGCAGGTGTTGTGATCACTTCCAAATAATATAGTTCAGTAGCGGGAACAAAAGAGATACCCCCCCCCAAAAAAAAGGCACTAAAAATGAAATTTAGGAACTTTGTTTTTTGCTCTCTGGTGAGTTATTTAAGAGAGAAGTGATGTGGTTTGCCAGCTGCTCACTCAAAAAGCCACCAGATCCGCAGTATACGATATGCTCAGCAGTATTGTGTAATGGCCTGGATGAGACCACTTAATAGTTCCAAGCACATTTTGGTACATTTTCCAAGCTGCAAGTTTTTACTGTTTACTTCCCACTTAGCCTCCTAATGGTGAACATCAGTTAACCACATTGTATTTTATTGTTAAATTGGAGGCCACTTCCCTGCGGCAAATGGTTTCATATCCCACAATTAACAGCTCTTGGATGACAAGTTCAATACACACCAGCCATACTCCCTCTCAGGTACATGTTACTAACACATTAAATGTTTTCTGTTCAGCTGCATGTGAAGTCCTGGATTGCATGCAATAGCTCCTGACAACAAGGGGGCATCAGTGAACATGTGGTTCTTGATTTGCAGCAAATGGTGTCAGTAGTGGTAACGTGATGTTGCAACATTGCCTGCAGCTGTTGAGAACAATAAGTGCATTTGTTGACGATAGCGCCTGATGCTTTTAGTCTGTGTAGTGCTAGCTTTGGTGAAAGCAGGGATCTGTTTGAAGTTCTGAACCAGTAGGGTCCACGACAGTTCATGACTGTAATCCTAAATTCTGGCACTGAAACACTAAATCTGCTTTTTTTCTTTACCTTAACCTGACTAATCGCATGGAGGCTCTTAATGTAACACCTGACGTTAGTTGGACCAGATCACCACTGGAATTGGAAGCACTGGCTGGAAATTGCCAGGGAACTGAATAACTGAATACTGTTGTTGAGGTTAGATTTGTTCCCACACCTTGTGCCAACATTGGATTCTTGTTAATGTTGTTTCGTTCCCACTCACAGTTTCACTTCCCAGACCTTCTAGCCAGACTTTTAAGTCTTGACTTGATTGGTATGTCTCTTCATCTTCCTCTCATCATCTGAATCTTCCCCGAGCAGAGTGAGCTAGTCATAGGTCAGGTGTTGGCGGGTCTGTAAATATTAGTTTGCTCTTTCAGACATTTAGCCTCCCCCAACTGTCATGGTGTGTCTCCCAGGGAAGAAAATTTTGTTCTCATTTTGCCTCAGAATCAGTTAAATGGACTTAAACTCCCTTTAGGTTTGTGGTGTGTAAAGTGAAGTTTATCAGCTCTTTTTTGTTTCTTTGTGTTTGTGATTCTTTGACTATTCCTGCTTGTTTTCTTTCATGTTATTGTTTAAACTTATTCTCTTCCTCTGGCTTTGTTACGTTGCACTTTGTAAATGTTTTTCTAAGCATCCCACAAAAAAAGCTTTGCAGCTTGTCACTGATAGGAATATCAAAGGATTTCCACTCAAATAATAAAAGAAAGAGAAACTATTTCTCGTCATTTCTGTCTGCTATTTTGTTGAAGGACTATTGTATAGCATCTGCTGTTGGTCAAAAACACAATATTTAGTTTGCAATAACTTAAAAAGTGAAGCAAAATGAAAAATCATGTGCATGCTAGCAAAGCTGACTGCAGTATATCAGGAAGTGATTTTATTGTGGTGGCCCTTCATTTTGTTCACAGATTTTTACCTTTCAGTTTTGTTGATTCTGGCAGAATGTTTTCAATCAATTTTTAAAATTTCACATTTTCATACTATCTTGGTTGGCAAATATCTTTAAAGTGCACTTATGTCCCTTCAGAAATAAAAAATCTGTGACTGTGTCATTGAGCTCATATTGTGAAAACTGACATCTATGTGAATCTTCTGGTTTGGATCTACAGTTATAAACACTTTGGGTTACTCATTAAGTAATATGACTAACATTTTTTGTCATGGATTGTAATGTGTCAAATAAAATAAGTAACAAAAGCATGTTTCCTTGCCCGAATGACCCTTGCAAAAATTCACAACCACCGATGCATACTTACACTCACATTATCCTTTGATAACAGAAAGTAAATAATAAGAGAGAGTAAAACAAAGGTGGATTAATTCTGTTAACTAACCAGTGTAGTCACTTGCAGTTCATCTCTGAAAATATTCGGCTGTTAAGTACCATTCATTCTGAACACAGTAAGTCTGCAGTTTTTTGTTTTTAGCTTTTTTTGTGCAGATAACAAGGCATTTGAAGGCATCAATCTGAATTGTCAAAATGGTTCCATTCACAGCGGATATTACTGTTTTATGATGTTTTATTGACCAAATTATAGATCAGTTTCTCAATTAACCATAAAATAACTAGCAGATATATTGATAATGAAAATAATCATTTAGACAGAACATGTTCTCCAAAGGAAGTGTCATGTGGTCACTCATATTGGCCAAGACCCTGATGATTTGATTTTGTTAAGGTCAAATTTAAGTAAACTGAGAATATTGAAATCAGCATTCTAAAAAAACATTCTGTGTACTTTTTAATTTGAAAATATTAATTGCCCTGATGTTGCCAATGGGAAAGAGTCGCAGGAAAAAAACACTAAGGACATAATCCTACTGTCATCACAGGTAGCTCAGGTCCTGCTATATATATGATATACAGTTTGTAATATATATTATTTTAAAGATAAAACATGGAAAAATGTGATCACCCTATTTGAAAAAAAAAACACAGTAAGGTTAACTTCCTCAGTGGAACTTTTATTTCATTTGATCTCCTGCTGATCACATATCAAATGTCTCTTATCCAGGCTGCTACAAGGAAAGAAACCACATGCCCAATTGTGAGAAAGACATTAGTCATGGGTGCAGGGGCAGCCGCACTAACAAAGGCTCTCCATAGAGACTGGTTGCGAAACCCTTGGCGTTCATTGTGGTAGAGCTGTTGATCTTGCTCAGAAGGGGCTGTCTTATGGCCACGATGACCCCCAGATCCGTGCTTTGGCCTACCGAGGAATCCCAGCCCGTACCCAGTGCCCGTTCCTCCCAGCACCCCGGCTGCTGCTGCTCCCGCCCACTTCAGGCCCTGTTTGGGGAGGCCTCGGCTCTGGGAGGGAGGTCCTTTGTTGCCATCACCTTTACCTCGACCCTTGGAACTTCCACGCTTACCGTATGCATACTGTGCACCCGGGCATAGAGCTGCCATGAGCAACAGCCAAATCCACAGTGAGAGAAGCTTCTGCTGGCCAGTCATTACTGCAGATCTGAACCCTGCAAAATCACATCTGCATGGCTAAGTAAAAGAGTGGCAGGAGAAGACTGACATTGAGTAAGCAGAACCTTCTTTTCCTATTCATCTGACAGACAAAGAGAGAGGAGACTGTAAAATCTGTTGGCTGTCGTTCAAACTGGCATTAAAGCTTTTGATTTGGCTCACTGAACATCCAAAGTCACATGCTCACCAGCACTAACACAACAGTCATCCAGAACCATCCACCTGCTCTGTCCACACTGGGATTAGCAGGGCATTATGTGTGTGATGCATATTTCTTCCTTTCATGATGCATTTGTTTTTCCCAGCTCAGACAAACAGCATATATTATGCAACATATATATTATATTCAACAGTTATATTCCTGAATTACACATTGATGATGTTCTTCTTAAGTGTGCAAATATCCAACTGTGTATCAATGTAATGCATTTAAAAGAAAATGACTTATAAAACTTTGATCCGTAGGTAAAATGTGTTGACATGATCAATTTTGCAATGAATAACATCAAAAGTAAAGAATATTTGTAAAAGCCTTTTTAAAAAAAAATTTACCTTTCTGATCAGTCACACCAAACAGTTGTGATGCTGGAGCGGCAGCCCCTCTTCAAACCACAACTCTTACAGATCAGCAGAGCAGCATTTTGGTATCAGCATCATTTTGCCACCAACATCTACTCAACAGAGCAGGCACAGCCCCTCCCCAAAACAAACCCTGCTTTGCTATTGGTTCAAGATCAATAATACAGTACAGGTTGAATGATTTAAGCTGATGGTGGCATTTCACATACAATTAGCTTTCTGCCATTATTCTCCAGATGCAAAAGCAAGGGACAGTTTATTCTGTGTCAAAGGTCTACTGAGGCTCCTGACTGTATGTTTGCACTTCTTTTTATTTATTAAAAGTTTTCATGTTTATGTCATGATTCTAATGATCAACATTGTTTGGATTTTATTGGTTTGGCTCTATTGAACTGGGCCTCATTAACTAAAACTGGCACTTTAACTGAAATGATGGCCTGCAGGATGAGGTGACTATTTCAGACATAAGAAGGGCTATTGTTTTAAGACAGTGACTCATAAATACAAGTTTAACACAATAATGTTCTTTTAATGAATTAGTTTGCACTTTCCTTTTATGCTTAATCACAGCACAAATCATTTAGATTACAACAAGAAATCTCCATGTCCTGATTAGGTTCCGCTGTTCTCTTGTTTTCTGGTTCTAAAATTCACAACTACCACAAACACCTTTTTTCCACAATATCATCTCAATTAATGGAAGAATCCTGATTATTCAGAATAAAGCTTGGTATTTCAGTTCTTAACATTGTATAACTTTTTTTAAATAGCTCTTCAGCAAGCCAACAAGTGGTGCACCTTTCCATTTTTTAAATCATTTTAATGGACTCTACTGTAAAGTGCCTGTGAAACCCACCATTTAAAACCCAATAAACAATTTTAAACCCAATAATAAAAAATTTAGATACAAAAGATGGAAGAGATATTTGACACTTTTTATCAATATGATTATGCTTATGTTCTCATGAATGATTGTATTCATTATTGTGAACAAGAGTGGAGTAAGTTAACTTTACAAAACAAAATAAACAAGTACAGTAGTCAATAACGGCTGGCTTCAACATTTTATCCCCAACTGTATGAACTATCCAGACTACGATGCTGCAGGAGTCAAAGGGTTGTAGAACAAGAGTGATGATTGTTCAGAAAAAAGTGGTCAAACTGGTCAAAACACTGAAAATGGAGGAAAATTCCATCAGATGAAATCGAAGAAGTATGAAGTTCTGCTGTGTGTCATCGTGAGAGCACACTGTGGACAACTGTCATATTGTTTTGGATCACTTTTACAAAAGCTTAATACATTAAATATTCTTTAGAACTGGCAGTCTGAGGCAGTTGCCTGGAGCTTAGTTTTAATGGTTTCGTTCAGCTTTGCAGTTATATAACTTACAAGTATTGTGTAACACATTTGATGGAGTCATTTATTAGCTAACTCAGTTTGTTCGGGGTAAGTGGACGTCTTGTTATTATCACAGATCCCATCCTTGTCTGCTGCCTGTGAGACATCTGGTTCATACAAACCAGATAAAAACTGCCTGTGGAACAGATTTAGCTCATTTGGATCATCTGTAGGCTTATAACACGACAAGAGCAAAAACTTTATTGTTCTTTGATTCGTCCAGAAGCAATTTCTTCTAATTAACGGTATTTTGACCAGTTTGACCAGACTTTTCTGAACAGTCATCTCCCTTGTTCTGTACCCTCTGGAGTCTTGATCTTGGTATTTCTTAAAAAAGGGGTGAAATTCTTAGAGACTGCCGTTATGGGCTGCTGTGTTTTGTCATTTTATTCTATGTACTATGTAAGAGTTCGGTGAAAGTTAAGCTGCTCTATTCTTATTCTGCATGATTAATCTTTTCATTTATAAGCAAATCTTCGCATTGGTAAATAGCTTCAAACATCTCATAGCTTCCCTTTCCATTTGTAAATAATTTTAATCATTTTTATACATTAATGCATGAGATGTGTTTGACAATATTTGTTCAATTTCTAGATTTTTATTCAATTTTTTAGAGAATATTATGATATTTGATAACATTGTCCAATCAGGTTTCTATTCAAAAACTGCCTTGAAACTACCAGTTACAAAAGATTGTTTACTTACAGTTGATTCCGGTGCAATTTTAATTTATATCAATCTCAGCTCAGCATTTGACAGATATTCTATTGAAGTGCCTTTAAAGTGCGCTGGCATCAGAGGTAGTTCCCTAACCCTGTTTAAATCTCATCAAACAGAACTTTTTCTGCTGTTGTTCTTCCTCTGTGGTCCCTCTGACTTGTGAGGCTCCAAAACTTTCTCCACATGAAAAAGATTACACGTCACTGACCTTTCATTTGAAAAACAAATGGCAAAATTTGTTCAAATTTTGTTTTTATCTTTCAAGGAGCATCTGAAACATCTGTGTCTCGCAGCCTGACTTTAAGAAGGTCATTCATCCCTTTTCTTCTCCCAACTGCAGGCTTTGCTGTCTCAAGACTAAAGGTTATTTTCAGTTTTTCAGAGTCGTTCTGCTCTTGACTTTTCTAAGAGAGAAGTTTTTTATTAGTGCTATCACCAGTCTGTTTTATTTCCAACATATCCCTTGTGTTTTATTATCGTTGTTGTTATTCTTATCTTTATTGTTGGTTATATTATTGGTTCTTATTTGTATTATTTTAAGCATCTGATTTTATTAGTCTGTGTCCTGAAATGTTGTGATCCTGTTTTCAAACTTATAAAGCACTTTCTAACTTTCTTTTAAACAGTGCTATATATATATAGGGAAAAGGTTCATTATATTTACTATATTTATTAGATTATTATAAAAAAAATATAGATATTTTACCTCAGGTTTAAGATTTTTTTGAGGAAACAATATATAAAAAAGAAGATATTCAATAGAATTATGATTATGTGAAGGTACATATTTATTCCAGCAGGTTTTTGGGTCAAATTAACAGTGACTGAAAATCACATCTACACAAAAATCAGAACAACTTATCATTTTCTTTACAGTTTAATACAGTAACAAACTATTCTTATTTGCCCAGGTTTCAAGGTGCTCAATAAAAAAATCTTTTCTTTGAGTTCGTCATCATTTGCATCACATGCTTTTAATTGTTGGGCGCTCATGCTCATCCGGCACTGATGATGTTTTCTCACATTTACTTCATGTGCAAAATTAAAACTGCCATGCAAAGAAACCTCTCTACATTAAGTGATGTGGTGAACTTTGCACTTTTTTCTGCATAGAACAGTTTGACGGAAAAAGAAAATTTTTGTCAATTTGTATTTAAATGTGTCAAATGTGCTGCATGATTCAGTTTTTTTCCTTTTCAGAAAGATTGGTGTTGTTTCAGATCCTAAAGCTTGCAGCTGGAAGCACTATGCAGCATCACTGGTCAACGTCCCCATACAGAAACTAAATGACGTTCTCAAAGAGCTGCATGGAAGCCATTATATTTTCATCCTGTTGAGAAAAGAAAACAGATTCAAGAGAAAAAGCGTCATTTGTGCATAAACATGCATAAACTCAATCAGATGGTAAGTCTTGTCAATCTGATTGATCTGATGGGTTTACCTTTTGACAGGTTTCTATGAATTCATCAATGGTCACCACTCCATCTCTGTTCCGGTCCATTTTCTGAAAAATGTCACAAACATAAAAGAAACAGTGACATATATCCAGTTTCCAAGGGAAAGACTGTGTACTTTAGTGGCTGCAGAATTAAGATACCTGGAAGAATTTCTCCACATGCTCTAAGGGGGAATCCTCTCGTACGCTGGGTAAGGTATACCTGCCCATCATGTCATAAATTGAGGTCATTATAGCCATCATTTCCTGTAGGGAACCAGACATTTATGCAGAAATGAGGACATTGTAGCAGATTTTGGTTAGTTTTCTTATAAATGAGAATGTGTTTGTTGAATGTACCTCTTTAGTTATGTAGCCATCTTTGTTGATGTCATACAGGTTGAATGCCCACCGCAGTTTCTCTGTAACGGAGCCTCTAAGCAACACAGACAATCCTATCACAAAGTCCTGTAAAACGTGAGGAAATTCAATCATTAACCCTCCTTGGGAGAGTCAAAAGTCCATCATAAACTTTCAGTTTTAAGTCCTAAACCAGTCCTGTTTGTGGTGTTGACCAAATGTTATTAATTTCCACAACAGAGCCTGGACTGTTCTTTATGCAATTTCAAATGTCAAGTATCAAATGAAGTTGGAAGTCACTGTGTCTCTGTGTGTAATTATTAACTTCTATTGCATTTGTAAATTGTTCTTTGTTGACATCCATTGTCTTTGTGCAGTAATGAATTGATCTGACTGGAGCTCAGTAATGTAATGTGAGTTCTTTGTGGTTTAAAATGAATCAGGGGAATTAAGTGTCGACTTGCTGGAAATTAAAAGCATTAACATTAGTTGATTCAACAAATTAAGGGAAATGAATTGATTTGTGGCTCGCTAAATAAATAACAAAGCTTTCTCCATAATGTTTAAGCTTGAGGGAAGGTAACAGTGATTTTTTTTTTAAGTCCAAATTTTTGAGTTCAAGTAAAGTCAAGGGTCACTGAGGTTAAATGATGCCACTAATGACAACATACACCCAGTCCCCACTGAGCTCACCTCAAATCGAATGGAGCCACTTCTGTCCATGTCGAAAGCGTTGAACAAGAAATGTGCATACATGGTGGCATCTAAGAACACAAAATGATTACAAAGAATTGGCCATTTTTAAATGCAACAACCTTCAAACCTACTGCATGCAATTACTTAACTCGTCTTAAAACTTTAAACATATTTATTAATTTTTTCTACTGCAATTCTAAACAGTTGCAAAATCTTCAAAAAAGAACATCAGAATGAGTCAGTAAAGGCAACCTTCTTGTATATGCTAATGTGACGTATGTTTAAATTTTTTAAACTGTACCTCCTTGAGGGAAGAACTGTGAGTAAATGCTCTTGAAAGTTTCCTCATCTACGAGCCCACTGGGACACTCCTGTTGAAAGAAAAACATCTTCACCATTTCAAACAACACTTAGATTATTATAAAATAGATCATATTTTCACAATGTGTCATAAATGGGCTCTTCAGCAGCAAAACTAAATATTGTTAGATGGCTTCACAGAGGCTTGGGTTTGCTCTTTTTTTGGAAAAAAAAAGGCACAAGTAATTTCTCCTTGTAAAATACCACTCATCATTTTGATGAACCATTTCCTAATAAATAAACTGTTCAGAGTTACTGATATTATGTCATGGCTGCTCAGTTTCAGCCCCTGACTGCAGTTCACAAATATGGCCACTAGAGGGCTCAAGGAGCTGGTTGTTAAAAAGCTTTTTTTTTTAAATTTCACATGGAAAATCTTGTCTCAGGCCTCTGCAATTTAAAAAAAAAAAACAATTATCACATTGCAGTTTCCCCAGAGTAGTGCAGCAATGGAAAGGCTAATGGTGCATGTGTCGAAGCTGTTGTGACAAGTTCTTGAATCCTGTTTTGGTTGCAACCCAAACGAAAATGCATGTGATGCAAAGAGTTCAGTTACAGGACAACAAGAACAAAGAAAAAGCAAACCAGAGAAGACTAGATAATTAAAAAAATAAAATCAGTCAATCACAGATATACTTTTACTTGTGATATCAGGAAAATCTTAGGTGGAACAAGGAACAATAAGAATGGCTCTTTTTTTCCCCTGCCATAACAAGTCAGATTATCTAACTGTGAAAAAGACCTCTGAGACTCTTTACTCGTACCCTGTGCAGATTATATACAGCTTTATATACACTGAACATTTCAGCTCATTATGGGTATCGTTAAGGCCTCATTTCCAAGCTATTCATCAAAAGTTTAAAGCCCAATTTGTTTAAAACAGTTTGTGCTCTTCGTCTCCTCTTTAACGGCCTTAAATGGCACTTTACTGTAAATAAGTGTTGCTATGCATTACCGGCCTCAGCAGCGGCAAGCTACGTCTCACGCCACTCCAGCAGCTGTGCGTGAACATCCTTAAGCACAAGTTGACTTAAACATTGCTTTAGTCATTTTTTAATCACAGCATATCAAGCTTAAGATTTTTATTCTAAAACTGACCGTCTGACTGAGCGAGTGTGCACATTTTAACTTATACATGTATCGTTCACTGATGCAATTACAAGGTTCATGTTCTCACTCTGTTTTCACTTGATCAGAAATCTGCTTGCCTGGAGTCAGTCATTGACTTGCCTCAACAGAAATTGTTTTAATGTTTGGTGCTTATCAAATACCAACAAAGATTTAAGTTACTGTCATGACAGCAAGTGAGATTCTTTCTTGTTTAGGCACTATAACAGATGTTTTTCAGAACCTGATGAGCCTTTAAAAAAAACAACTGTGTTTTATTCCCCTTTTTGTCAAACTGTGCAATACTCAGTTGTATTTACGTCCTTTACATCCTTTTCGGTATTTTCATTGTAAACTTAATTGTGTCTCAAAGTTGAAGGTCTTCCTGTTGAATGTTTGCTCAGTCTCAGCTGCGCTGTTGGCCAGTGTTACAACTGCTAAAACTTCAAAGATAACTGCTCAGGCGGTGGCAACATGCACAACGAAAAATTTCTGTGTAAACACATCTGATGATATTTGCAAAAGCAGAAGTTCATCCTTCTGAATCCAAACCACTTGAGAAGTAAATTGTATAAATCCCTGTGACTTCTCTGATCGTTTTCATACATTTTTGAAGCCTCTGTAAAGTGACTGAAGCTCCTTCCTGGTGAACTGTGTCTGGGCCTGGAGCTGGTCGAGACCCTCGGGTTGGTGACGCACCATGGAGAGTTCAAGGTCGCTGTCACAACTGTCTGTCAGGGAGAAACCAAGAAAACAGGGGGAGGGAGAAAGGAGGAAGGAGAAAGGAGGGAGGAGACAGAGATAAGACAAGAAAGAAAGAAAATGAAAGAGGGAGTAGGAAAGGAGTTGAAACTACTAGAAAATCAAAATAGACAGGAGGTAGGAAATTTAAATGACTGCACACAACTGAAAATGCTCACCGTCTTAATACAAACAAAATTTTAAAATGAAAATAAATTGTAGAGGTATAAGATGGAGAGGTGAGACAAGGAAGTGGGTGGGAGATTAAAGAGGGTAAGAGAACAGTTTTGGATAAAAATGATGAGACGGAAGGAGAAGTGTGGGAAATGGCTTTGATAGAGAAAAAGGAAAAAATATGAGTAAGAGCAACTTGTAGCTTGAAGAAATATGATTAAATGTTTGAGAATAAAGATTTCTCTAGGTGTCACTTAGGCTCTATCTTAAATAACTTCCTCTATCAGGTATTCCATAGTTCCTTTTCTGTAGTAAGGAATAAATTGAGATTTCATTATTATTATTATTATTTTCTGATTGTGAATCATCTCTTTTTATAGCAAAAGTTATGTTTTGATCCAAATTCTTTGCTACAAAAGAGTTCAAAATTATGAGAAGAGCTTCGACATGCATGCCACTTCTTTTTGCTGCACTCCTTTTTGCTGCATTGTGAACAGTCTTTTGCATCAGTATTGTATAAAAGAGCATAAATATCACGATGCAAATTCTGATATTTCAATAAAATGGTGGAAGGTAAATGTAGGAAGCAAATAAGCAGCGTTTGACTTGCCATAAAATCACAGGTGCTGCTAATTTACACTGATGAAGTTTCATTCCAACAGCACACCTAAATCTAATGCAGCCATTTTTAGTATAAAATGTAACGTCTGTGTTTGACAAGTCTACATTCCACCATGAGAAAGGAGTATTATATCAGCCAAGAGACAAAACTATTCAAGTTTAGTGCAATAAAAAATTGAGGCAAAGCAGCGTTCAGAGACGGCAGGAGTAAAAGTAAACAAATAAAGTTGACTGCAGGTACTCACCATCTTTACAAGAACAAAACACAAACAGGAAGTTGAAAAACACCACACCAGGAAATGATTGAGGAAAGGTGATGAAGAAATGAGAGGGGGAGAAGAAAGTCGCAGAACAGTTAAAATCTTCAGCTTAATACAAAATTTACCAACAATGCAAACAGAAAGCTTAGAGGTTAGATTCATATTTTTTTCAAGCCTGTCTGAAAAAATAATTCAACATGTCAAGGTGTTCAATGTGAGTTTTTGGTTGTTGTTCACTGCCAGAATGAACAGAGGAGACAATTACAGACTAAAACATATTTCTATATGAATATGTGAGTGAAAAAAATATGAATTTATCCTTTAATTTATTACAGCAGACTTGTCTTGATACAGTTTCTCACCATTTGAACATAACTCCTACAGTCAATAAAATCAAAAAACAAGCAAGTTTTAAATGATGCCAAAGACAAAATTTTAAACACACAAACATCCAGATTTAACTTCTCTGAACTTGCTCTTTGTGTCTTACCTTCCAGTGACAAAGGCTCCCAGATCCCGAACTGTTTGAGCACAACAACAAACAGTCCAATCACAACAGCAATGGCAATTACTTCCATGCCATCCAGCCCCATTATTGCATTGCATTAGATTTCGCCTATACAGTAGCCCTCAAAAAACACCCTTCACATTAACAAAGACTTTTGAAAAACTGAGACTGAATCTGATCGACTTGCACCATCACAAGTATCATCTGCCTCCTCCAGCCGCCTCCTTTTTATCACTGTTTTTGCACAGGCATCAGCTCTTATGTTCACTTAAATGAAACCCCTGCCTTTAACCACAGACCAGTAAGAAAAGAGCTACCAGATCGACTGCAGAGTGTCCTCCTTTAAGTAAGCAGGTTCAAAGTCCATCATGTGCTCCTGCAGATAAAAATACCAAACTCATGGAAGCTCAATCCCCCAAAATTATCCAAAGCCTTCTCCATTCACAAATGATCCTTCTCTGTCACTACTCGCCGACATTTTAAGTCCTGGTGAACTTCATTGTTTGATCTCTCATACAACTCCATCAACTCAGGGGCTCCACTCCCACTCACTCCATCTCCTCTGGTAAGGGTGGTGGTGGTGGAGGGGTTGTTACTGAAGGAATTTCTTTTACTAATAGTCTCTGATTGACAGTACATGCTGCCCTTATTTGCTCAGTCATGTCAAGGTTGTAAAGCTGTAAAACCAAGCAAGCATTGATCCGCATACACTGATGGCTGATGGGATATGAACAGCACTTAGGATAGAGGAGCCTGCCCTGCCCTGTGTGGCGCTGCTTGTGTCTCCTCACTCATTCAGTGATACATACTGTCAATACCTAAGAAGGGTTTACTCACTCAGAGCTGATGAACATTACAACTGTTGTGACTATAAAAAACATTGTAGTTACAGTAAGAGAAGTCGAGTTTGAGTGCATTTCATTTGTGCTGCTCAAACTCAGAGGTGAGTTCTGTAAAATGCTCCACATGGCAAACATGCAGCTCTCTGAGAGTGCTCTAAAAGATTTTTTCACAAGTCTTATGGTTGTTAAGACACGGCTGAGTCTCTGCGACTGTGCTGTGCAGAGGCAGAGGAATATAAGTATAATAGTTCACAACTGATGACTCTGCACAACATAATGGACTCAGTTTAACGGGGAGTGGGGAGGAAATCAATTGTTGAGAGGTAAAATATAGGTCTTAGAACAGGGAGAGAAAGCGGTCCAGAAAAGCATTTGGGTTCATGTAAATGGACTTATCCTTAATGCTGTTAAACAGCTACTGAAATAACTAAAGAACTGTGATATACATATATGTGAAGCAAGGTGTCTCTTATTTATTATAATAATGTATCGTTGCTCATTCTCTCTATGTATAAAAAGTGGAACAACACT
Organism: Acanthurus leucopareius; assembly: GCA_029814765.1. Classification (NCBI taxonomy): domain Eukaryota; kingdom Metazoa; phylum Chordata; class Actinopteri; order Acanthuriformes; family Acanthuridae; genus Acanthurus; species Acanthurus leucopareius. The sequence goes on from JAQMCX010000027.1 coordinate 3,522,108, forward strand.
ATTGTTTGCTAAAGGTTTGTTTGCAAAAAACACTTCTGTAATATAAAATGAAATATCAAACTGAGGCCATAACATTAATATTTTTGTGTTTTGGGGCTGCTGCTCTTTGTGTTCACACTGGATGTTTTTCCACTAAATTGGCTCTGTTGCATAAAGTGGTTCTGTTCAGTTTTGAACAGAACTATTTTAATCAAGGATATGTCATTAACAGAAGGCGTTGGGTTATGAACAATGAGCTGCAGAACTTCAGTTCACACTGAAAACATGGGATTTTCCGGTTGTAGTTGTGAGTCAATTTTTCAGATTCCAAACTCATTATTTGTTTTGGTCAAAATGCTCCAAACAGTTTGAAATCAGGTGCATGAACAGACAGGTAACTGGTTTCATGTTGGTGGAAATGGCATCACAGTGAGTTGCTGTCACTTTAGCAGAGCACCCAGTTCACCTGCTTGCACCGGAAAAAATAACTCTTCAAAACTACCATGTTTAACTTCAACTTGTATACAGAGTGTATGGTGCCACTAGTCATCCATTGCATATGAATGTGGATTTTGATCCATTCCTTCCTCTCCAGACAGAAACACACTCAGCAATTACACCAACATGCAAGATGCATGAGCTCGTGTGGAAACTCGTCTGCCATACAAATAATGCAGCATTATACTGTTTAATGCACCCTAAGTGCTGAGCTATCCTTGTTCTTCTATTAAATACAGCACACAGTGAGGTGAGGTGGCTTAAGCATGCAGAGATGCAGACAGTGCAGCCATCAGTCTCACCATCAGGTTTTAATGACTGCAGTGAGAGCAGCTCAGAGCCTGAGGCCATCAATCAAAAAACCATCACACAAGTTCTTGTCCAACATTTCAACACCCTTGTTTGATCTGGCTCAGCAACTTTTCTCTGAGCACCTTTTTAGCTCTTTCATGAAGTTTTATTTTTGAAAGAAAATACGTTTCTAGAGGGGCATCATGCGCACTGTGCGTTATCAAACTTGTAACTGCTAGTCAAACTGATACGTTTCTAAATGGACAGCAACTCTAAATGCCTTTTTATTGCAGAATGTCCATCATCTCTTGGCTATCCAAAGATCTCCCATTAACAGATGATTCACTTTGACAGAAAGCAGAGATTTAATGACTCTCTATGATTCTGTATGACAGCTTCCTCGTTGTATTAATCAAGGACAAGCATGTGCAGAAGGTTTGACAGCATCAACAGTGATATTTTATCGTATAATATTAATGTATCTTTAGTAACACCTTATAAGATAAGAGCTCAAAAGGCAACGAGGTAAAAGAACTTACAGCAAAGGAAGAAAAATGTACAAATATGTTGTAACTACCAGGGCAAGAAAATCTCCTAGCTTTTAGGTTTTTTTAAAAAACATTCAAATAGCTCCTTTAGCATAGACATGTTTTTTTCATTTTTCATTCATTAAGACATGTTTTTTCTTTTTAGAGATTTTATGCTTAAAAGCTGTAAATGGACACGAGTCAGGGGAGCAACAAAATGAAATAGAAGAAAATACAAATATCAAATCAAACAGCACACCAGGGTAACGTAAGGAGAAAGAGGGAGCAGATGTAGGACGGAGGATATGAGGTAAGAGCAGTGAGACACAAATGAATCACTTTAGGGTGGAGCAAGCTATCACACGGGAGAAAACTTGACACGACGAGGGATCTGACACGAGACAACTGTTATCAAAATTAAACAGGAATAAAATGAATAAGCGAATAAAATATATGCACAAACTAAGAGAGCCTGGTGGGTCAAGACAGCAGCTAATGTCAGCTGTTCGATGTAAAAACATGCCAGTATGCAAGGGAGTGCAGACCACCTACTGGACACAGAGAGGTGGGACACGTTTAGATGATATAATGATAATAGACCACTAGATGGCGATTAAGTTGAGGGATATGCTTAAATACTTGACAGATATTTTCAGCTTTGGACACATAACAAACATTTTGTTGGATAAAAATAATAGTAAGTGAGAATAATGATTTACCTGAGTTTTAAGAATGTGTGCTGACACAATGTTTTATGAGTCAGTACAGTTTTACTGCAGATAAAGGCCTATTTAAAGGCTTCTTTAATAAAAGATTAGACCATTTCCTTGCTTATGGCCAAATTAGGAATTGAAGTTTTTATATTTAAATTTTATGATGTACCTGTTTAACAGGCAAAACACTTCAGCCAACAGAGCATTTGCTCTGTTGCATGACCATCTGTCTGTTGGCATACAGAGAAGTCAGCAGTACATGAGTCCAGATAACAACAGCAGGTCATTTCTGGAAAACAGAGGGGAATTTCTGCCTGTTCATCAATGTGTTTGTTGCCCGCTCTGATTAGGGTGTCGGGGGGGAAAATAATCTAACAGTTCAAACTGACTGTTTCTGTTGTTTTAAATGAGGCGAATCATTTGATAAGCCTGATGCTTTGACAGATTGTAGAAATGTCTATGCTGCCTGTCAAGTGCATGCACACAGCTGACTGTCTGCCCGCATGGAAGGACAATGTCAATTATTTAGATAAACCAAGAAAATGGGGGCATGCAGTTGCAGTCGGTGAGAGACGCTGTGCGCTTCATCTTCAGAATGTGCCACCTCTCCTTCAGTGATACATAAACATGAGGAAAGGAAACTCATTTTTGTGATTTTCTTGTAGATTAATTTCAAAATAAATAGTGTTTTCTGATTTGATATCTAGACCTTCAGATGAATTTGATAAAGTGTTCAGACAAAAGACGACAACAACTTTGCACGAGTGTATAAAAAAGAGGGAGGGGAGGGAACGCGACCACAAGATGTGCAGGATTTGAGATTTGTAGTGGATCAAACTGGTAAAATCAGAGTGAGACTGAAAGGCGGCAGATGTCTATCCTTTGACTGATTAGCCACTGAAATGAAGAGGAGTGTGGTAAAGAGAGTGGTCTGCGCAGCACACAATGAATGCAGGGAAATAAACCCAAGAGCCTACAGTGCCTACAGTTGTGTAGATGAGACTGATGCTTTAAAATTCATGTATTCATGTAGTGCAGGGGATTGAAGGCCTGTCCTTCTACTGAATCTAACTCCTGCTTTGCTCTGCCTTTCCCTGCTGTCACACAAAATCATGCACATATTCAATGATGCTGTGATGTTTTTCAGGTTAGTCTGGTGTTGTGTCTCTTCATGTTGCCTGTACCTGGCCCTTGCTGTGTTGTACTGGCGATAATCCACTTGACCAGGCAGCACTTCATCAGGGATTTACGTGAGAGCCGTGGTTTCTGCCATTTGGAGCCCTCTGTCTGTCCACCCGGGTTCGGATCTTTCCCATTGGCATCAGGAATGAGACCGCCGTCAACTGCTTTCTCATCCGCCTGAGGAAGACAAAAAGGAAACCATCCTTTGAGAATGAAAAGGGAAACTTTTTGCAGACAGACTGCGGTGCTACTTTACTTTAAAGGGTGCTCACCAGTGGAAATCAAGTTTTTAACCTTGTTAACATGTCCACATTATAAGCATGTGTCCATCCCGGTCGGGAGAGCACAAAAACAGTCTTAGAAACATAAATTAAATTGTATCAGAGGAAGTAGTAAGATTTAGTTACTTGTTCTAATTTTGCAAGAGTTTCACTATTTTTAATGCTAATGTACTCGCTTGTCAGTATCTTACAAACCTTTCTAACTCCAGCTTTCTAACATGCTGACTTATGATGTTGTAATGTAAGTATAGCTAAGTGTAGCAGGAAGCTCAGTCCTGGTGGCTATTAAGTCATGTGACAGTGATGTAGTTCATTTATAGCCTGGTGTTGGCCTTTCACTTCTGGCAATTTCATTTACACTTTAAATTTCATGGCAGTATTCATTTGTGAAGATTATCATGTGAAACAAAACATGTAAGTATCTCAAACTTTTTTTCTCTCAACAGAGCTTATTCAATAACTTAATTTCAGCTTTGTGTTAAGCACTAACCTGTTAATGTTTGGATGCTAAAAAAAGGATGGAGAACATGGTTAGCATTGTATCCACTTAGCGTTAGCATGTAAGTTTCGTCGTTGTCAGCATGTTAGTCTGTTGATATTAGCATTTAGCTCCCTGCATGACTGCGTTTAAATACAGTCTCAATGAGCCTCGAGCCTGAGTCAGTCTTCTTGTTGGTGTATTTGATTTAAAAAGTTAATTGGTTGAGCCTTGAAAAGCACCAACGAAGGGGATATAGGATTTAATGATAATGACCACATAATTGCGATGCCTCTGGTTTACAATTGGCCTCAAACGTACAAGTCTGCCCCCCCCACCGCTTCACTGTGGTGGAAATGCCCCCAAAGTACTTAAAAAAAGAAAACTTTCCTGCAGATAGATGAGCAGATCAATACTTCAATACTCAGATGCTGCTCATTTGATATTAAGAGATATACAATGATGTGTTTATCTGTATGGGGCTGCAGGGCTTTCAGACTCTGTACCCCCTTTATGCATTCATGCTAAAGTAAATATAAACATTTCAGATAGAAGGAGATTCATTTGGAAAATGGTGCCATTTTATGTGTTACACAGATTAAGAAATGTAGAGTATGTTTTACATACAAGTTTCAAAAAAATGAAATTAAAAAAAAAAAAAATTGAATATTTTTGTAAGATGAGCACTTACAGGAATTAAGACAAGCAATCCCACCAAACATCTTCTCATGTCACACTGGATGCACATCAGTGTTTCTATACTCACATTAGTATTTCAGATGCAATAAACCTGTATCCACTAAAGTTGGTAAATTTAAATAGCACTACTAATCTAGAGGTGACTGTGATGCTTACGGGTTTTGTGTTATTGGTTCTTTCTCCTCTTTGAATATTTTGTTTGCTCAGGTTCATCTGTGTTGGACTCTGTTTTTCAGTCTCACGCAGTCAGTCTATCGTATCCACTGTCAGTATCATTGTAAAAAATTCTGTTCCTCCTGACTCTGCTGAATGTTCAGCTTTTTTCTTTAATCTTTAGTTTGGCTTCTTCCCTACTTTTGTCGTCTGGATCATTACAGCCAGTTCCCTTAATGCTCTTGTCTCTATTTTCTTTGGCTCTGCAAAGTCTTTTATTTGCTTGTGGCAGCAGCCTTTATGAATAAAACAGCTTTCTTTAAGAGGCTGTAGAGAATGCAATGTAAAGAGTTTGAAGAGGAAATAGACAGAGATGCTATCGGGGGAGCTTTCTGTCCCCCCGGTCCCCCTATTTGAATATGAACGGATGGTGAAGCGCACAGAGCACCGAGAACGCCGCTCAATAATTCACACTCCTTAAAACTGCATCAATAAAAGATCAGAGTTGGCTGCCATTTTGAGGTGAATGATGACTATGAGTAAAAGACTGATACTTGATGGATCATTCAAAAGCCACATGAACTAATGGACAGATAAATGATGTCAGGCTACATTCATGCCAGATACCCAATCACACACACACACACACACACACAAAAAAAACCCAGTCCTGTGTTTACATGGCAGCATTCATCCTCAAGCGTCTCTGGGCTATAGGTAATCTGATGATATATTAAGCAACTTATATAACATCCGTCACACTTAATCATCTGTGACCCCAAGAACTTCTGTGACTCAGTGTTGAGAAAGTCTGAAGCGAAGGGGATTTGAGGTTTTAACATCCACAGCGCTGCATTATTAAAAGACCTGAAGCCATGTGTGCCGAGTAGTCAGATGCTTCCTGTGATCATCTAAGTCATCGTGAACACTGTGGGCGACCATCCTCCGCTGATCATCACATATGTTACCTTTGCAAGCGCTCACACACACACTTTCACTCACAACGACAACAAAAAAAAAGAGCTAAAAAAAAGAAACAGCTCAGATCATTTCTGTTGTGAACAACTGGAAAAAGATACAGTTGATGATGAATATTTCAGAGAAACGGCAAACCTTCTGCTTCTTTTTTCAAAGCCTGGCTTTCAGTACATGACAACATGACTATTTACCACCTGTGATGCTCCTAATCCCCTTTTATTTCTATTTCCCCTGTGGCTAAGGTGCTTTGACCTGTAACTGTGGGTCAATGTTATGAAAAAAAAACATGCATATGTTGTATTTTTATAACTTATACTTTTACTTACCTGTGTTTCTGGGTAAAACAGTAAATTTCACCCTACTACATTATTTGACAGCTTTAGAGATTTTGCAGGACAAGAGTTTGAATAAAAAGCATTTGATCATAAATACAATATAATGCAATTTTATAAGATAAGCTTCCCAACCGTAAAAAAAGTAGTTTGAGTTAGCTTCACATAAAGGCGCTCTAATGTTAAAATACTGCTAACATGTTAGTGCAATAAAAATATAATATCCTAATAATATAACATGTACACAGTTGACCCTTGAGCCACTTTACATAATTAGTATTTTTATTTTAATACCTTAAGTATTTGTACTTATACTACTCCTCTGCTTACTACTCTGGAGCATTAAACCACTTAAATATCTAGGTATTCTTTCACCACAGGTAATCACAATGCAAACCTCACTAAAATGTTTTTTTTCACTGTAATGTTTAGTAAAGTTTTAAGACTTTCTGCTGTTGATAACTCAGAAAGGTAACAGGAAGTTTGCTACACAGTACCACAGGTCCACCATAAGCATTAACAAGAATATCACCAAAATGAATGATTCCACATGCTAGTCTTTTCCAGCATAAAGTAAATTAAAGCATACAGTAGTAAATGTTACAGTACCTGCATTGCGTCGAGAGTCGTGTTGCTGTTTTGCTGAAAAAAAATCGCTGCACTCCTCCGCTTGTGCTCCTCAAGCGACCCTTAAGTGATCTGCAGCAGCATGCAGAGAGACAGGAGAGAAAACAGCTAGAAGGAGGAGCAGAGCTGCTCTGAGTCCTGAGCTCATACACTGAGAAGAGGGGAAAAAAACTATAAAACTATGATCCTCACACCTACAGATTAATTAAAGAACCTGAGGAGCCAAGAGCGTGAAAAAATTAGTCCTCCTGCAGCAGAGTCATGATCCTCAACAGACACAGCAAGAGGGTCAGTTCTGTTAAAACTGGTCCCAACAAGTGAAGAAGGGGCAAACAATTTATGGAGCAAGGTGTGGATGAGGTGCTTACATGGTGGAAAATATTATTAGATGTGCCAGACATATTATAACCTGCAGTGATGGGGTATGGGTCCAAACTCAGACAGGCGCTAACAGTCTGACTCTCAGAGGAAATTAAAAAGGATTCCTGTGTTTCATACATACTGTCCAGATAGACTTACTCATCGCTCTGAGCTTAGCTTTTCTTCTTAGATATAATATTAATAATAACAGGAGGAGTATTGTATTATTAGATTTACAGTCCTTCCCATCAACAGACAGAAATCTTGCAAGCTGCTTGTAACAGTTTCTCACTTTTATCCAGCCACGGTTTGTTTTTTTTAGAGAGGACAAACTGTGATGTGTCACTTTGTTCTAGCTGACGATGTGAAAGCCATTTTGCAGGATCAAAATGACAATATGCCAACATGCAAAACTCTGTTTTTTGTTTTTTGTTATAGAGAAAAATGATCATAATGTACTATTCAGAGATCATTTGGCACAAATTTTAGTGATTTCAGTCCCTAAGAATACTTAAAAAATATGTATTTTTTGATGGTTTCTCCAAAACCTGATTGGGAATTTAGGTGTTTTGTTGTCAAACCACAGAAAAATAAACATGCTGCATGTTTTCTTACAATGTGCTGAAACCACACAAAAGCATCATGCAGCAAAGTTTGACTTTGAAATCTGACATTATAGCCCAGTTACTGTGCATTTTGGACTGTGTCCCCTCGGTTTCACATTCACTTGAAAGGGAAATTAATACCAGTGCAGGAAGCTGCCTCCTGTGCCCAAAATATGCTCTGACATCGCCTCTGCATCAGCCTCAGCCTCCTCTCAATTTCTGTGAAAGACACGAGGTGGATGATGTTTTTTTTTTTTTTTATTGCTGAAAGGAAACTGACAAAAAACAGGGGAAAAAAAATGGTGAGGAAAGGATGGCAAACCGCTGAGTTAGCTGCTGCACCTAAATATATTTTTCACTCTTTAGTGGGCAAAGCAATTCTAGGACCAGAAATAAGAATTGTCCATGCTAGTGTGTGCATGTATTTGTTAAAAAAAAAGAAACAAAACAAAATAAAAAAGCAGTCAGCCAGAGATTTATATAAAGTAAAAGTTCTACCCTTTCTCACATTGCTCACAAAGACTAATAAACCAGATAATAATGGTGACAAAAATAAATAAGAGGATCATCCAAAGTCATTGTAGCAATGCTGTTAGCAAGACTATATACTATAGACTTATAGAAAGTAAAGCAGAACGAAATTTAATTGATCATTAATTTATGAATATTTAATTAATTTAATTCTCAGTTGTCAGTGATCATGTTAATTGAGAATCATGTCTTTACAGCTCTCATCGCCATCACCAAAACTGGAGAAATTCAATATTTCTGTACCGTCTGCCCTTGTGCCTCTTATCTTCCTACAGGTCTGTCTCACTCCTGCAGACACTGAGGTTATTTTTAGCCTCACAAGTTCCAGAGAGCCTCCAGTTTCCCTGGTGCCTTACACTTCAGCTCAGGGTTTAATTGAGGGTGTGTGCTCAGTGCAGATGTGTCTTTTGTGTGGGTGTGTGTGTGTGTGTGTCCGGGTAAAAGTGAGTTTCTTTTATTTTCGCTCTCTCCTCATAAGTGTTGCATATTTTGTAGAATTTGCCACAAAAACTCACATGCATGGCTGCACACATTTGATCATATATTCACACTTTGTCTCTAGCTGTGCCACAAATATCCGCAGCTTCTTATTTTCTTGTATGATTGGAAACATGAACATACACTTAAAATAAAATTAAAACCTGTTTATGAGTTTTGAAGATAAGGATTTTCTCATGTAATAGGGAGAAAGAGCATAAACAGCCTCATAGTAATAAGGGCATGAAAGATTTGTTGTTGTTTACACACTGCAGCTATAACTTTTCCCCACAGGTTCAAATACAAAGCATAAATATGACAGAAACTTAAATCTCCACAGCTATCCCTTTAAACAAAAATATAAAATCAAATCAATCAAATCAAATTTACATATTAGAATTTGTAATTAGTACTAAGCAGAAAGTAAAGCTGAGGCTGATTGCAATGTCAGTGTTACAGACTTTCTGTTATAAACCAGATTACCAGAAAAATGGATTTCTTGGTGTAATGTTGGTGCTATATTGAAAATCAGAGCATCAACAAAATGAACACAATTTCTTGTGAGAACTAATCAAAACGTTCTCTACATAAACCACTCTGGAAAAGGTGGATTTTCATAGCTCTGTTTGGTTGTTGAAGGTAGATGCTGGATGCAATGCTGTAGAAGGTGTAGTGGAATATAACTACTCCGTTTACGCTCTGCTGCACCCCACTCAACTTTTCCAGACCCATGAGGCTCGCAGGAATCATACTGCTAAAACATTTCAACAGTTTAATTAACTCAACAATCCTAATCTGCCCCCTGTGTTAATTATGTATGTGCAGCTCGGAAGATGCTGTGACGTTCCTTTTCATAATGGTCTACTAAGGGTTATAAGTTAATTACACTGTGCGCAGCCACTCAACTTAATTTCCACTAAAACCTCAGTGAATGTGAAATACAGCAGATAAAAGTTTCATATCATATCACCTTTCTTCTTGTCTTTATTTTCTAGTAATTGCACATCATAACTAATACAACACATAGACCATATAAGACCCAACTTTGCAGCCTGGTTGGACAGGAAGGCATCATATTAGGCTTATATTTATTTATAAGTTTTCATCTTATTGTGCTCACACTGTGTAATATTTCCGTTTCACATGCTGTATGTGTATGTTAAAGTGCATGTAAAACAAGAAGAAACGACAGAATCAGGACGTGACTTCTTTCTAAAGGATTAATGGCATCAAGGAAAGCTGTGTCTATAAATTTGGGGATTTTAAAATTTTGTTTATTTTGGATGTTTTTAGTTATTTACCAAAAAGCAACATTTTTGGCATACGATTCTTTTACAAGGAAGCTGGGTACGTTATTTGAAAATAATAGAAATTGAACATTATTCTAATTTAAATGTATTTATTTATTTGGTTGTACATACAACATAGAATTATCATAATAATCATCATAATAAAGACTCACCTATAAATACTTAGATATATGTGAATACATTAAAGGGCAAGACAAACAATAGCATTAGCAATAGCATATAGCATTACAGTAATGGAATAGCATTCAAATAACTATAATTCTAGTTTGAATGCTCTGACAATCGCCTCAGTCATATTGAGCGAAAGTTCTTGTCTTGGTATTATGAAACAAGTTTAAGAATAGTTTTTTATTTTCTGTGTAAATTTTAAACAAGTTTTGGTAAAAGTTTCAGTCTAAAATGTTTTGTGAGCGTGACACAGCCTCGTACCTGCTCACAGGTGTTCAGCACCACAGACAGCACCGACAGCCATTCAGCACCACGGACAGCAACTGAGTTCAGAGTTCACAGGATGACACTGATTAATGGGCTCCTGAGGCACAGCTGCATCACATCTACAAACATCCTGATGGTCCATTTTTAAACCATCACTGCTGCAGCTTTCACACCTGTCCGGCCTCCAAACAGGTGTGTCCGTACCTGCTGCTTCACGCTCTGCTTTATCCACTCCTTACTACAGTGTCAGCCTGATCACTACATTTGCCTTAAACTGGTTGCCTGTATGAAGGTTTTTGGTTGTGCCACAGTGGTGGAGAATGATGGACAAATGTACACAGAGAAAATAACAATTTTCTTTCCATTACTTTCCACTTGAACTCATCTTTTTTCTAGATTTAGTTTGAATTAAATTGTGAGTAGTTAACTTTTTAAATGTTTTTTGCATATGTTGAATCTTTTTTTTTTTTTTTTTTTTTTTTTTTATGAATTTGCAATTTGGAAAATTATTAAAAATTTATATTTTAAATTTTAAATGTAAAATGCGTTTAGCATTAATAATTAAATTTTTATATTTTATATATTTAAATTTTTAAATTTTTTTTTCTTATTTTTAATAATTTTTTTTTTTTTTTTTTTTTTTTTAGGAATTTGCACTTTGGACAATTCTTAAAAATTGATAGTTTATCTTTTAAATGGACACTGCGTTTAGCTTTAATAATTAACTGTGTAGATTTTAGATATTTTAAACATTTCTTCTCATCTTAATTGTATAATACTGTTTATTGATTCATATTTGTTTTTACTTTCAGTTTGGACACCAGGTGTCACTGCTGTCCATAACATGCTATAGTGAGACACCAGCCTGCCTCTATGTCAGTCTTAAAGAGGGACCCCAAACTGCCTGAATACACTCCTCACACTGTACAAAATGTTAAATGTGCATTGTCTGGGCTTTCTCCTCTCTCTCTCTCTCTCTCTCTCTCTCTCTCACACACACACACACACACACACACACACACACACACAAAAACTCACACATCCATTTTTTGAATTAACTTAATACTAGTT
>JAQMCX010000027.1:3533734-3551949 GCA_029814765.1 Acanthurus leucopareius
TCTCTCTCTCTCTCTCTCTCTCTCTCTCTCTCTTTCTCTCTCTCTCTCTCTCTCACACACACACACACACACACACACACATAAACTCACACATCCCTTTTTTGAATTAACTTAATCCTAGTTTTACTCTCCTGAGCTGTTATTATGTTCCTTGTACTGTAAGAGTATGATAAGCATGATGAAACACCCTGTAATATTTCTATTTGAGTCTAAAGCCATTGTATTACTTTAGTGTGATTTCCTCTGTGGCAACGTCACATAAAAACTCTAGTCAAGTGTTATAAACAAAGCTCTAGTTTAATGGACAGATGTTCCAGCTTTCAGAGAACAAGTTGTATGTATCTGTTACAATAACTAGATCGGAAGAAGAAAAGTAACAGGATGTCTGCAGTGTTTTTTATGTACTCATGGTGGAACTTTCTTCCTGCAAGATGTTTTTTGACTTTGTGTAAATCTCTTAATAGTCTTGTTTACTCCTCATCGACAATGATTACTGGGCTGAGAGCGATGCCATAAAAAGAAGCAGGAAATCTGTTACTGCTCACAAACTTCTTGTCAGACGCACACGTGTGGGCACACACACACACACACACATACTCAAAGTCACGTAAAATGGATTTAAATATTTCTGTGGTTACTCTGCAGCAGATTAAGAGCAGCAGGACTTTAATGCAGTTACCAGCCAGACTTCACTAAACAAACATGCCAAAGATAGAATATCCACAGTCCGCCTTAGTTTCCTGACTAAGAAGTGACGTCAGTCTGGAGGGAAAAGGGGAGGGGGGTCCGCTGAGATCCCCTCACTATCTGCTGAGGATGTGAGAGGCTGTGGCTGCTTCTGCACCACCCCCTTTGTTTCCCCACAGTCAACAGGAAGACTGGAGGCCAGAGAGAGCAGCCACACTCTGCAGGAGAGGAAGGACGTGGAGGTCCAGCTGTACAGTCAGAACAAAGGAAAACAATCAAGGCAAAGGAATGAGCAAGAATCAGAAAGAAGTGAAGAAAATCCAGTCAGTTTATCTGCAGAACTTGGAAAAACTCAACAAGGGGATACAGCAAGACAAGAAAAATTGGAAACCAAAGGAAGGCGACTTTGCTGTGCAAACAGCGATGGAAAAGCTGCGACAGCCTCCCATAGCGGGAAAAGTAACCAAAAGCTCTGCACACACCCACAGAATCAGCAGAGATCTTACATGCTCCATCTGCTTGGATCTTTTCAAGCAGCCAGTGTCGTTGCCCTGTGATCACACCTTCTGCCAGGGGTGCATTGAAGGTTATTGGACTGGACCCCGGGGCCCCGGGCAAGGAGGCACAGGCTCCTGCCCTCAGTGTAGGAAGGTGTACCCTGGACAGAGCTACAGGCCCAACCGCATCGTTGCCAACATTGTGGAGAGCTACTGTCAGGGTCTGGAGGAGAGTGGGACCCCACCTTGCCTGCCAGATGTTGGGGGAGCAGAGAGGGTCCCTGCTCCGGTCCCCCGCTGCAGCCGACACAGAGAGGAGCTGAAGCTTTACTGTGAGGAGGACCAGGAGCTGGTGTGTCTGGTGTGTGGTCTCTCCCAGGAGCACAGAAACCATACCATGGTGTGTGTCCAGGAGGCTGAACTCAAGTACAGGGTGAGTTTTGCTTTGATTAAATGTATGTGTGCAGAAAATGTCAAGCGGGATGTAAAATTATCTGTTCAGGAAGTTCTATTGATTTCTTTTTTCCCCCCAAATTTTTATATATTAGGAAACGTCTTTGTAGGAATTCATATTTTACTTTGTGCATTGTACAGTTAATGTTCTCATTACCTTCTGTCATTAATGGTGGAAACTTACTTTAACTACATCCTGTCTTAATTGTCAATAAAAACTTCTTTGTTATGGTCCTTTCATCATAGTTTATTGCATGCTAACATAATGGTGCCCTTTTAGTTTCATATGTGTGTGCAGATGACTTACAGGAAAACCATGTATATTTTTTCAGTATCTGTTTTTTTGCTCCAAACTATCAGTATAAGTAGATGTATCACTGTATTAGAAATGAGAAACAGGTCAGTGTGAAGTCATGATGTCTCTCTGTGTCCCATCAGGCATCTCTGAACAGCTCCATGGAGTCTCTTAAAGCTGAGCTCAACACAGCTCTGCAGTGTGACAGAGAAGCTGAAGAAGAAGTTAAAAAGCTTAAGGTGAGAGAGAACACTTCTAATCTAGGTAACATTTCATAATGCAAATACTGCAACCGCCTCTGCATTTGAATATCCTGTCGGCCAATTAGAACCATATTTGAAAAGAAATGTGCAAAACAAAAGTGATAATGTCTTCCATCTTTGTAGTTACGCAACCACTGATTCTTGAGAAATGTAAAACAAAAGCAGCTGCTTGCAGTGACACTGCCCATCATCCTCCTCCTGCTTAGGAGCACACTGCTGACCTGAAGCAGCGCATTGAGGCCCAGTTCAGCGACCTGCACCAGTTCCTGTACCAGGAGGAGAAGCTGCTGCAGGTGAAGCTGAAGACAGAGGAGCGCAGAGAGCTGATCCGACTGGACGAGCACAAGGCCCTGCTCTGCGTGGAGATCTCCCGCCTGCAGAGAGCCGTCCATGAGATCGAGGAAAAGCTGAAAGAGCAGGACCCATTCACTCTGCTGCGGGTGAGTACAGCTCATACAAATGTCATACTCAATAAAACAACCCATCTGGAAGTTATTAAGAGCAGGATGAGTCAGCTCCGGGGATGATTAAACCAAGAAATGCTGAGCCCATGAATTTCAACTTATTTTTCCCGGCACTATTTATAGCAAGTTAAAAGAAGAAGTAAAGAGGTCAAGTTTACTCTAAAATTTAAGTTTTATGGATCTCTCTGGATCTGTTTGTGAGAAAAAAATCAGGTCTCTGTATTTATTACATGTGGACCACCATATTTAACTCATATTATGTTTAATCTATACTTTGATTAAGTTTAAGCTTGATTATCTTGAACCTTAGTCTGACTGTTTACTGGGGAATCATAAACTGTAACAGTAGAGGTCATGACATGTGCATTTTCAATAGAAGGTCTGTGCAGAGTTTTGAATGGTAAGAAGTAAACCTGGAAACAATGGTGCCTCTGTAGGAATGTTCACAACAAAGGCACGTTGGTCTTGTGGGAATATTATGAAAGGTTGCTAATTTTCAGCAGTCAAAAAAGTCAGGACACAAAGTTTCAGGAATGAGAAGCAGGATGAAACCTTTGAAGATATAAAAAAGGTTAACAGGATCTCTCAGTGTGCACATTATGAACCAACCTTTGCTTGTCTTTCATGCTCTGAGCATTATTAAAAATAATGATGGTATTATAAGAGATTTCTGTCAAAAGTTGATTTGAACTAATAACCATGACAGTTTCTGTGACCAAATGTTTAATAAACTGCAGCATCAACATTCAAGATTTAACTGAGCAGGCTGGGATTAAGTTTTATGAATTCTTTTAAAGGCCATGAACACGTTTAACATGTGTGTAGAGAGTGAACTCTGACACACTTTTAAAATGTTGTCACAGTTTCTACTTATCAATAACAAAAGACTTGGGCTGTGAGCGGAGACAGGATGTAGGCCAGTGATCTCACTTGGATAAGGAGTTTAGCTCAGACTTGGGGCCATAATCAGGCCACAGCTGCGGGACTTTCCCCCAGCCACGGGGAGATCCCACAGGGTGGGATAGCGTGAGCTTAGACATTGATGTAATGTGGAAAAAGCTTTCTCTTCTTTCAGATTCAACAAAATTAATCGCTAGTCTGACTCTCTTTCCTGTGTTTATTTATTTCAGAGCATCAAAGTCCTCCTCCAGAGGTGAGTGTGGGAAGAGTTTTCATTATTTGATCCTGCACAGCGTTTTGTTTTTGTTCGCTCTCCTAACTGTTGCGGCTTTGCTTCTGTTGGCAGGCCTTCGCTGAAGTTTGAGAAACCCGCATTTACTCCACCCCGTCTGTGTGAGGGTCGGTTTGCAGGGCCACTGCAGTACAGAGTGTGGAAATCTATGAAAGGAAGCATTTATCCGGGTACTTTAAGTAACATTTTCTCCCTTTCAGATGCACTTTTCACTTTTCATATGCAAACGACTAACAATGCAAATTACAAAAATGAACACTAAGCAGCTAAACATCATCATGTATTATTAAAAATTTTTCTAAATCTTTTGTTATTTTATATTTTCTTGCCTTTAGTGCCAGCAGCCATCACATTTAACTCCAGCACAGCCAACCCTTGGCTCAGCCTGACCTCCTCCCTCACCTGCGTTCGCTACCAGACCTTCAACCACACCGTGCAGGACAACCCCCACAGGTTCAACGCCGCCCTGTCACTGCTCGGAAGCCAGGGCTTCACCCACGGACGCCACTACTGGGAGATTGAAGTCTACAGTAGCACGGTCTGGACTGTGGGGGTGGCGCGAGAGTCGGTGCCTAGAAAGGGAGTCATCAAAGCCCTTCCAGCCAACGGCTTCTGGACTCTTTCCCTCTCTTATGGGATACAGTACATGGCTGGCACCTCACCGCCAAAGGTGCTGTCCCTGGAGGAGCCACTGGCCAGGATCGGAGTGTACCTGGACTACAAGCGGGGCCTGGTGTCCTTTTACAATGCAGAGAGCATGACACACCTCTACACCTTCAGGGAGACCTTCAAAGAGACGCTGTACCCTTACTTCAACTTGGGCTTTCTGGATAAAGTGCATGAAAATGAGCCTCTTAAAGTTTTCTTGCCAAAGATCTAAAAAAAACCTGAGAAAAATACCAACACAAAAGGGAACAAAAGGGTAAAAAAAAAATGCAGACAAAAAGCAGTCACGAGTTAGACACAACTGTTGATTTGTAATTTTAAAATTTACACTAGACACTAAAACCATCTGTCCATCAAAAAACAGATGCATCTTTAAGGGGGCCTGGGGAGTTATCGTATAAACAAAAAAAAGTTAAGTTTCTGACTAAATCACTTTTTTTTTTTACTGCCTTTGCTGGCATTGCAGCTCTCTGTGGCACGTCACCACCATCTGTTGATCAGTGGAACAGTGTGACACCATTAGAAGGACAATGCATTCACCCCTGAAGTAAAACAGGGGCCCACATGTATAAAAACAGTCCGTTAGCAGGAAGCTTTCAGTAACATTGTTGTCCAACACATTATTCAGGTTGTAGACTGGATCTACTGCCACACAGTTCATTTCAGAGAAGCTGGGCTTCAGTGAAGAACATGAAACTGTCTGGTTACCTGACTGCTGTTAGATAAATGCAGTGCGATATTATGTTGTTCTCAATAATTCAGTTACCTTTGTTGTGCATGATATACTTTAACATGTTTTTATCACAATATGCTGTTTTTTCTGACACATTTACAAAAACGTGGACTAAGTTTTTGGTTTGATACTAATACTACCTTTGGTGCATTCAAGGATCTTGGGAAAAGGTAAGCTCTTTTACTGGAGCTAGTAGCAGATTGTTTATAAGGCAAAACAAAAAAATGAGCCTAGAAGTTTCTTTTATATGCACAAGAGCCTATAATTTGGCTATTTACTTTGTATTTGAGCTTGATGCCTTGACTGTGGTTGATCCAAGGGCTGAAATATGTAAAGTGGCATCAAAAATCACACAGAACTGTATGAGTAACATTTTAATAAAAGCATTTCAAAAAAAAAAAAATTGTTTTTTCCAAAGTTTTCTTATTCCAACATAAAAATAAATAGAACATCCTTGTCATTTAATTTTATATTGTAAGATGTAGAAGAACCGTTGTCATTATTTAAAAGTACCCGACAGAAGTCTCCATCATGAGGTCACATGACACATCTTAGGTGAGACAGTAACTTAACTTTAGCAAAAAGCTTTTGATGATGCCTTCCTCCCTCTATTCTTGACCTCTGCCATGCCGCGTGCAAAGTTAATTTCCTTATTTATTACCAGGCTGAAAAGCAGTGTATCACTGTGCTCCCTGGTTGAATGTTTCTAGTTGCTCATCTGGCCACATCCTGCATCATGTGTGTTCTGTTGTATCTGTAGCCACGCCCACTGCTGATGTCACAACATACTGGCAACCCCCCATGGTACACTTCTACATCACTGCGGCAAGGTAAGGTGAGGAGGTAAGATAAATCAAGATTTTCAGCCAGTATAAAGTTCCCCTTTAAGGTCAGTGAAGAGGAATGTTTACTTATGCACATGTAGTCTGAGATGTAGAGAGAAATTACTGGATGGATTATGATCATGTTGTACTGCTTTGTGTTATAAGAGAGTATAACACACAGAAACACCAATCAGAGGAAAAGCAGAAAAAATACAAGATAACTATCACAGAAGCTCAAAACATACAGTAAGGTAATGTTAACATACTGCATTAAACAACTAAAGTAAGGCAAAGGCAAGTCAAACATTAAATAAAAGACCAAACTGAGCTTTTAACATATTCAGTTTTTTGATCCTCCAATGTCCAGTTTTATAATACAACAAAGTGCATCACATTCATTAGAAGTGATAAGTTTTTAGACAGTAAGACAGTAAAAACTGGCACAGTTGATGTTACCAAATATGCTGATCCCAAAAAAGTTTTGACGCTGTTCGAAACATAGATAAAAACTATCTCTTCTAACCCTAATTACAGCCTAGATACAGTCAAAACAAATTAAAAAGATATCTATCAGGCAATTCAGCCTTATTGCGTGTGTTATCTTAAGTTTCTAGGTTATCCAGTAATACCTCTGGTCTAGATGGTATTTTCCCCTTTGGATGGTCACAAGATGGTTTTGCCTAAATTTTGGGCCAAAAATCACAAGTTTCACGATTCTGGATTGTAGTTTGAGATTTTTCCAAATTTTTTTGGGACGTCTGGTTAACCTGTTTACCTCATCAGATCCCTTAATTTTTGTAAATATAAGCTTATTTTAAAAACTGATACCATGAATATGTTTAACACTAGTGAGAACAGGAGCGAAATCAGACTGGAAAAGTTGTGTAAAGCTAAAAAAAAACCCTTCAGATAAACAGGTAGAATGGCAACAGCTGATAGTGTTCATGATTGGGTAAAAAAAAAAGGGGTTTCCTCAAAGACTCAGACGGTCACAAGCGAGTTTCACCACTTTGTGCAACAGGATTGTATAAAAGATAAAACTGCATGCTCAAGGGAAAACTTAAACATTCAGGAAATGATTGCATTCTGTTTATATTCATGTTTTAAACATCGTCCAAACTTTTTTGTTTTTGGAATCTGGGTTTAATTAAAAAAAAAACAAGGCACACTATATCACAATATATACATTTTAAATCCTAACACAGTGCTATGACATAATCAGCTCATTACAGGCTCTGCGACTGAATTTACTCAAAATAATCACTGCAAACAAGACCTTGCCTTTAATCCTACACAGTTATATAATGAGGAAGAGTAAAGATGGAGTTTCTCTGCATGGCTTCACCCTCTCTAACTGATGTGAATGTAAAGTATGTGGGTTGGTGTTTGCGGTGTCAATCCATGCATCCACTCCTCGTCTGGAAATGGGTGTGTTCCACCAAATGTTAGGTTTGGGGTAGTTTAAGAGAGTCACTTGCTGGCGTGTAATGTGTCCTGGAACTTTGTGCTTGTGTAGCGTACATGAAAACCCTTTTTATTGATGCTATCATCCGAGTGAAACTTTAAAACTATGGCGTCTCCGGCTGAGTAGACCTCCTCCGGGGCCTGAGAAAAAGACAAAAGGTCCGGACAAAAAAAGAGAAGGATTTTCATTTAGAGGATTTTTCTAGTTTAAACATTGTTCGCTATGCAAGACTAATATTTTTAGCCTCACCCCAGATCCACAATATCGTCCCAGCCTTGGAGCTTTGATGTCGGCGCCGTCATACAGCTCTACGTAATCATACCCGCAGTCCGCCTCCTCCTCGATCTCAAACACCTGGAAGATGATCTCCACTCCGTAACCCTTCTCAGCAGAGACCACCCACAGGCAGTCAGAGCCGCTGGGGTAATTGTTATCTCCAAACTGGGCATGAGAGTAGAGATCTTTTGTCTTGACCTCGGCTTTAAGGCTTCCTCCACATTCTGGGAATTCACAACCACAAAATTAGAGAGGTCAAAAAGAGGAACTCGTAAAAGTGAGGGAAGAATGCAGCTTTCTAAACACGGCAGAGACTAAACCCATAGTTGAACTGTTCTCTTTCTAAAATACCATTTTACTCATTTTCCACTCTTTTATGGTGGTAGAAATGTTACTTGTAGCTTTGCCCACCTGCTCCGTATGAAGCCTCAAAGCCTCTTTTTTGCACTGAGTTGTCTGAGAAAAAACGCAGGAACATTTTGTTGCCACTGGAGATGACTGGAGAGGGTTTTTTGGTGCCACAGAAACGTCCCAAACTTGGGACACGCATGTCTCGCCCATCGTAGATCTCTAGATGGTCATATGCACACTCCAGATGGGTCTCCATGTCGATCTCATTGAAAACCTGAGTGACATTTTAAAAAGCTTTGAGTTGCTGTAAACTCATGAAAATAATGTTAAAATGAAAAATGAAACCATGCACTGACTTACAAGTTTGATCCGATGGCCCGGGGTCGTGGACAGAGACCATGTGCAGGCCTTCTTACTGGGATATCTGTCAGGCCAGTTAGGGCTGCTTATTGTGCCAGACACACTGTTTACAATGTGATCACATCCAGCTGCAAAAAAAAAGACAACATGTCAGGGCACAACTATGAGAAATGCATCCCTAAAGGGTCCACACAAAATTACTAAGGATTTTCCCTTCTTTCATCCGCTTTTATCGGGACTAATGGACTTGAAATGGCTATCTAGAAGAAATTTAAACAATAAACATCCACACTGAGGTCATTTGCCCACTCATGCTTTTATTCTCAGCTTCAAAAGCCCACTGCCGGTGTTTCATTCAGATTTCTCAGGAAGCTGGATCAACTCAAAGGACTGATGACAAATCACACACTCAACATCACACGCTCAACACTACCAATCTTATCCAAATGTTTTATAATGCGGGTGAATTAACCCTTTAAATCAAGTAGAGAGCAGAAACACACACTGTACCTTCCTTGCAGTCGTGCTTGTTATCGTGCAGCATGAAGCCGCTGCGGCACTGACAGCTGTAGCTCCCAAAGGTGTTCACACACTCATGCTGGCAGCCTCCGTTTTCTTTGGAGCACTCATCCACATCTGTTGAAACATTACCACAATTTTCACTTCAAACTACCTTTGAAAAATATATTAGCATGTGAACATGAGCTTTTAAATTTAGTCATATTTCCGTCATTCTCGAATCTGAAACTGAAGACAGCTGCCTGTATTGTTCTTGGACTGGGATGATGGTTTTAATGGACATTATGTAATACATCCTTTACATTTCCTCCCTTCATACTTCCTGATTTTTTTTTACTCTAATGACTTACCAGAAAAGAAGTGAGCCTTGAAGCCCCTCTTGGAGACCGTGTTGTCAGACTTGAACTCAATCCTCATGTTGTTGTGTTGGGAGGTGATGACCTCAGGTTTCTCTGCTCCACAGAACTTCCCATGAAGCTTTGAGTCTGAACTCAACCCACTGCGCACCTCCACATAGTCATATTTACACACCTGGTGATAAACACTAGAAAACTTTATTTACTACAAAGGACAAAGACTTGGCTTGTGAAACGGTCATGATTTTAGCAGGTTGTCTGTCAAAACATCTGCAGAAGGTCTGTGATTAATTTACCTGTGGACAGAAAAACATCACTTACATCATTTCCTTCGGTCTCGAACACGTCAAACACCAGAGTGATGCGATACTGAATGGGTGCCACCAGCTGCCACACGCAGTTCTTGTTGGGGGGGTATTCTTTGGGCCAGCCGGGGGTGGAGAGTGAGCCATTCAGCTTAGTAATAAACCCACCACAGGCAGCTGCTGGTGGGAGACATTGCTAATTTTAGTGGTAGAAGTAACATAAATTACAAAAGCCATTTGTATGAATTTTTTTTAACATATTCTTTAATCCTTTAATTGCAGACAATGATGACTGCTTAAGTCACAGGCTATTAGTTACAAAGACATGTCAAAACATAAAATGAAAGTAAATTATAATAAGTGATAAGAAGATTGTGGTACTGTGTTAAATCAGTAATGACAGCCTGTAAATCAGAGGGCCGACAAAAACAATGTCATTTCTTTCAACAAAAACAAAGACTGCACCAAGTTATTCTGAGGGAATATGGAATAACTATTTATACTGCAAAGATGAATCAAGTCAGTGCTGTTTTAAAGGTCTTAAAATTACAGCAAGGGAGCACTGCCCTCTTGTGGCAGAAGAGTGGCCAGAATATTTTTCTTACTCAAAGCCTGTTGGTGGATGATGAGGTGGGAAATATGCTTAGTTGCTTTCTGGCAGAGAGTTTTGAGGAGAGGTTTGATTCCACTCCTTTGTGTAAGGAAAATATGAAGCTACAACCAGCAAGAGGTTAGCTTAGCTTAACAAAAACGCTGGAAACAGGGGCTGATAGTTAGATTTTATTACATTTGGATGGTAGCAGCCTGCTGTTTCTCTCTGTTTCCTGTTTTAGGCTAAGCTAACTAGTTTTATACTTAGTGGAAAATTTTACTCTCCTGGAGCAACAGACTGACTGGTTCAAAGGCTGAACTAGTTTGTAGTCATACTTTGAGGTGGTGGCACAATAGTGTTGGACGTCAGCATTATGTTGGTGTTTTAGTGCTGCACACTCACTCTCACAGCTGCGTCTGTCAGCTGCCAGCTCATATCCAGGGTCACAGGCACATCTGTAGCTGCCCAGAGTGTTCAAGCAGCGCTGCTCGCAGTGACCATTGTCAGGGCTCGAGCACTCATCCATCTCTGGTATAAGATAAGTTGACAGTTTTGGTTACAAACAAAAACTCCTTTTAAAACCTGAAACTGATTGAACTTGAAAGGACTTTTCTGACCTTTAAAAAAGTTGGCTGCAAACCCAGCTTTGTTGACCGATCCATCAGATACAAACTTCAGCCAGAGGTGGTTCGAGCTGCTTTTAATGTCGTCTGGTTTGTCGTAGCCACAGAATCGGCCGAGCAGTGGACTGCTCTCTGAACTGCCATCCCTCACCTCCACATAGTCGTAAGCACAGCTGTCATGTCTCTCAATCTGGAAGCAAAAGACAGAAAAGTTTGCAAAGAGATGCACCAGCAGATGACAGTAAGGTCTGTGATGTGCGTTTCACAGTGGAAACAAATGCAAATACAGGAGCCTTTCTGTGTAAAATAAAAGGGACTGAATAAATTTTTTTTTGCCAATTGCAGCTCTTATTGGCTTTGTGTCACATGTGTTTGTTTTTGGCTATTTTTCCTGGAGATATTTTATTGTTTTTCTTAATATATAACAACAGAAAAAAAATCAAGTTTACTTTACATCAAATGACTGAAAGGAGAGGCCAACATCGAAACCCTCTGCAACTGTGATTTTCCACACACACACTTTGTTGGACTGGTAGTCATCGGGATAATTGGGGGACTGAATCTGGCCGCTGTCCCGCTCCACCTCTCCCCCACAGATGGCTGCACAGGAGGTGAGAAGAGAGATTTTACCTTCAGTTGTCTACATTATACAGCAAAAAGAAATAGAAAATATAGCTTATTTAAAATGCGTATTAAAACCTACATATTGGAATGTGCTTTCACCAGTATATCATGATTAGGATTTGTGCATATAAACAGCTTATCATGCTTTTAGAAATCTGGATCAAAAACCAGGATACTGAGGCATGTAAACACCTAATCCAGATTTTTGAACCATGTTGTAGTGACAAATCAAGAAAAATGTATTACTATCATATACACAGGGATATGAAACACTAGTTTTATCATGTTTCAGGTTAATGCCATATCCAGAATATAACAAAAAGCACACATGCACATGTAAAGATGCTCAGAGTTTTACCTTCATAGACTGCTGAGAAGCCTTTGCCCACCCAGCTGCTGCTGCTTCTGAATTCAATCCACAGCTGACTGTCAGTGGAGATGATTGGATCTGGAAGTGTGTCTCCACAAAAACGGCCTGTCAAAGCACATGAAAAATTAAGGGCACTGTCTATCAGTACCTATTTCACAATGCTCAGTATAAAAGCGTGTCACATATATGCAGATTTTTGGATAATACTCAGCAGAGAGACAATAGTTTGATGACCTTTCAGAGGAGCTTTTCTCCAGAACCCGTCTCGAACCTCCACATGGTCGTACCAACACAAGTGACTCCTGAAGAGGTCCATGGAGGTAAAGTTCAGTACAATCTGAGAAACAAAAGGCAAAGACGAATAGAGCATTAACTTATCAGTAACCTGAGAAATTTGGTTACATGTCAAGCCTTTGCTGAATTATTGCATCTCTCACCTTTTCTCCAGGTGTGACTGAAATCTTCCAGACACAGTGAGCGTATGCCGAGTAGCCGTTTGGGAAACCAGGAGAAGAAAAGTTTCCAACACTCTCCTGCAGGCTGTCCCCACACTCTTTAACAACAAAGCCCATAAGAGATTTATTTATCTATTTATTTTGTCACATAAACATTTTTTATGTGACAAAATAAATAGATACATTTATTCTTTTGTTTTGGTTTAAGTTCAGTTAGTCCACAGACTTGATTTGAAAATTAAAATAAAAAATTATGGTCTAAAATCAAAGTGTGCTTTAATTTTAAGCATATGATCATTAGGTGGTTATATTCTTTAAACACATGATGCACACTCACTTGCACACTTGTAGAGCTTGCGGGCTTGTGCGATGTCTCCTTTGCTGAGCCTGGTCCTCTGTCCAATGGGCGGCCGGACTCCATTGACATCATACCGGGGCAAGATCGTGTCTAAGAAGATGCCTCTGTTTCCAAAAAAAATCGCAAACATGAGCATTTCATTGACAGAGATGATCAATGCATCTATGATCAAAAAGTCAGTTACAGCAAAGGAACCTGATGAGACAAAACATCTGACTGTGCTGATGTATGAAAAATATGTTTTTTCATAAATTCACACAAAGGGACAGATTAGAGTGCAGTTTTTTTTTTTAAGTTCCAACACTCCTGTTCAACACCTTGATACTTTATTGATTCTGATAATCTCTCACTGGGTTTGGAGCTCACTCATGCACAGTTCCCATGGTGATGCACCCATGAATGACAGGCATGTGCAAACAGAGTGCTCTGAATGGGGCCTTTCGGCGGTGCCAGCCGGCTCAGTGGAGCCCGCTCCTGAATGCCAGAGAAAAAGGCCACTCCAGCCCAAATTGTTCAACAAAGCCTGAACTGCCAGACCTTTATTTAGCTTGGCTTGCCTCCATGACCCAGACCGGCAAAACGGCGATGGAGGTAAAAAACCAAAGCAGAGAAAAAAAGCAACGGGGCAACAACATGCACGAGACAGAAATGAAAAGGAGACTAGTGTGAAACAATTTCTGTGACAATAAAGGATCAAATCCCCTGAGGTTTCCTATGGAGCTTGTTTAGCAGAGCTGAATAAAGGGACAAACCGCAGGTCATTGGAGTAGCTCAGCTGGTAATACAGCATGATATTAGAGGCAATTGGGGAGATTTTTTTAGTTTGGTTTTGGTTGAACTTGATGGCATCTACAAATGATCATGAAGCCTGTGTGAGATACTCTTACCAGTGGGTAATGTGGTCATTTCAAACTCGAAATTTGAGAAATGTCAAGGAGGAAAGCTAGAAGCAGGGTAGTGGTGATGATGGCCTGGATAGAGAAGTGGGCTGCTGCGCTGTATGTTGCCAATTCAAATATACAGGCAGGATGGATAAAATGAATCACCAAATGTGACACAATTAGGGCTCTTAAGAAGGGCATTTAACCCTGCAAGCTGTTTAATGACCTGTTAATGTGAACTAAAGCAGAGCTAAAAACAAAGTGTGCACGCTCTGGAAAGTTTCATCTGGAAAATTCATGTCATGAAATCCTAGAAGTCCCTTAACTAACTTTTTAAAAGAAAATGTGAAGCTTAAAAAATCATCACACGCTAACCTGGAAAATGTATTCCTTGCATAATGCATGATGCTGCCAAAGTCGTACATCTCCCCGAGTGAGTCGACCTCGCCTGGCTCCATCTTCAGAAAGTTATACTCCTGTCCTAGTCATATACAGATAGTCAGTGGACTAAATGCAAGGGGAAACATCTGGAGCACACATGTCAGCACACCTGAAGTAAACAGTACCTGGTTGGATGTTGTCTCTGATGATGCTTACGTGCTTGTCACGGTCCGGACGTGTGTGTTCATGCCAGAAGCCGATCACGTGGCCAAGTTCATGTACCACGATGCCAAACTTATCACAGTTCTTCCCTATAGAGATGGCCTGAGGGCCACCACCTCTCCTTCCCACATATGAGCAGCACCTGCAGGGGGCGACACTTTTTAGATCCACATTCTTGATTACACACAGAACCAACATTGATTCTTTGCTGCTCTGCACATTAAAAGGACCATAAAAAAAAGTTGATAAAAATGATTTCAGACATGATTATTGTACATGAGTATTGTTGGAACATCCAACTCACCCACAAGGTCGGTAGGTGAAAACAATGTAGCTTTCCTCAGTTGTTCTCTCTGTAAACGTTACGCAGGTGTGTTTCTCCCAGTGACGCATCGCCTGACGGAAAATGGCTCGCTGGCTGCCTGAAAGGAATTTGCATTTGAAAGCTTCAGTATCTTTAAACCACCCAAACACAAAACTCCCCTGTGAGAAAGACTCATTGTCTTCATGCAGAACTCACCACTGAAATTCCCACTGATCACATACGGGATGATGCCATCGGGCCACACTCGCTCAGGTCTGGAGGTGGCTGCTCTCCTCCAACGATGAAGACTCTGTCTGTCTGCGGCTCTCTTACTCCTGACACTCTCAGTGGAAGTTGAACTGTTAACTGTAACAAGTGTGTGGAAATGAGAAGTGATTCTCATTCGTTTGCCTGTCAAAATTATTCATAGATTATTAAATTTAATCCTGCTTTGATACCTGAGTCTGTGTGGTTGCTCTGGACTGTGTGTTGTGCACCATCACTGCTGTGGATGTCTTTAAACATGCGGAGATCATCTTCATCGAGGGCTATGTCTCCAAAAAAGGCAGCTACAGCAAACAGATGAACACAAGAATACAAAAAATAAAGCTACACAAGGACGTAAATACATATGGCTAAAACTGTGTGAAAATAAGAGAATGCACTCAAGGTGAATGTTATTTTTTAAGGTATATGCTGGTATGAGTAAAGTTAATGTATTTATTATATTTGGAGGGTTTTTTTCTCTAAGAAAAGAAGGTCCATACCACTTGCATATCTATTTTATCTATTTTTTAAATTTATGGCTACAGTTAGCAATCAGTTAGCTTAGCTTATCTTAGCAAAAGGACTAGAAATTGGGAAACAGCTCTTTTAGTTTCTTGTGTAAAAATGCCCTGTGGTTTAATGAAGGGATATGTGCTGAACTATTTAGTGAAATCTAATAAGTGAATTAGTGAGTTTTAGAGCTGATGTTAGGTGATATTGTTATCTTTGTACAGTCAGGCTAATATTAGCTGTTTTGTTGCTTCTAGTCTTCTAGCTAAGCTGAGCTAAACTCCAACTGGTTGTAACTTTATGTTTTAACTAATAGATAATGACAGAGGTATAGATCTTATTTAACTTCAGGCATGAAAATGTATTTCCCAAAATGTTAAACTATTTATGTAAAGTGTTCTGTTAGAAGGTAAAAACTAAATCTGAGAAGAGGAAAGTTAACTTTAAAAAATAGCTGTTTAATTTCAAGTGAAAAAAACAATAACATGAAGATCACATGGTGACACATAAACCTGTCTACATCAGTGGAGCTGAGGTGGAGCAAGTGAGCAGTTTTAAGTTCCTGGGAGTCAACATTACAGAGAACCTGTCATGGACTTCACATATCTCTGCTCCCCCACAGTCTAAAGTATGAGTATGAGTGTTGTCAAATCTACACAGATGTAAAAAATAACAAATTTCACACCCGGATAGGATTAGTTTATGTATGATTTGTCCAAAGTTGTGGAATCTGTGAGGAGGTTTTTCCCACATTATTACTTTATGTTCCTCCCCTCCTGCACGCCGGCAAATATGCAACTCATTCCAGCCAGGGAAAAATTCTGAAATACACACCCATTATAAAATCTGAGGAGGAGCAAAAGAAGCTTGAAAACTGAAACTGTGATATCTCAAAAACAGTACAACATAGCACAAATGTATAAATACAAGATTTATAGATAAAATTTTTTTGACTCATTTAGAATTTAAATGAAGTCTGTAGCTAAAATCATGTTGAAGCAGTACAGGTTCAAAAAGGTGTGGGTTTGATCACTCTCTTAAAAGAAATTAATTGATATTTCTCCGTCTGCCTGCATACATGACTGATCTCCACACAGCCGCCAGTACACGTCAGTCAAACTTTGACCAGGTCACTTGAGATCAAATGAATGTGGATCCTCATTTTACATAAATGGATATTTGTCCGTCTGTCTGCAGGTATTTCTCATCATTACACACCTTACAGTACACTTTAATCAAACTTTAACCAGGTCACATGGGTCATGCCTCTGACTTTCAAAATAAAAGCCTTCAATACATTGAAAATAACCCTAATCAAAAAATATCCCTCTATCAAAAAAAGACCTTAAAACCCATTAAATTGTTTTTCTTTTCTATATTTTAACTCTAAAAAATAAAGCTAAATGAGCTGGAGGCTGAAGTGGGCAACAGTGCGAGATACCGAACAACACTGCTTGGAGCTTAAATTTTATGTGTAGTTGCTGACCAGTCCCTGTATAGTTCCATCACAAACTGTCATCAGACAGCATATACAGCAATATCAATGTGTCACCATATTACAATGTTGTGCAATAGGCTGCTGTGGCCAAATGATTTATTAGGCCACTGCATACTTCACTCTTGCAACTGCAGCAGTGGTCACATGTACAATATTGGCTTTATACAGTTTTAGAGCAAACTCTGTAACTATCTGATCTCATTGTCTAAAATCAGACGATTCTATGCATAATTGATAGTTAACCATAATTTCGTCCCGATATATTAGCTTATCGTAATTGCTTAGTGTCCCAACCCACAGTCTGGTTTCAGTTATAATATGTACATAAGTAATTTTTATTTATGTATTTTGTAATATCCTTTGAGTATTTTTTTAATTAGCTTATTAAAACATTGTTTACTTATATGTCTTTTACCCTAATCTAGGGGATATATACATATAATTGGAAATATGTTGAATATTTACCCCTATAATTGGCCAGGCCAATAATTGGTCCACCCCTAATGTCTCAGAATTTAAATCCGACTTCAGTCAAGTAAAGCTGTAATGCGCCGCACTCTTTTTTCTCAGCAGCACCACAGGGCAGAGGACACAACTCTTCTCTCCTCTTTCAGAAGCCCTACAGATCATAGGACATAGTCCTCTTTCTTTTCTGCTCTTTCTCTCCCTCGAGCCCCCAGAGCAGGGGACTTCTCTCAAGACAACTTCTCTAGCAGTCCTGCTTAATGCAGATTGCTACACTGCACTCCTTTCCTCCAAGAGCAGCGAGGGCCTGCCGAAGGATCAACCAGAAGTGAGCACAAAGAGTCAGCACCAGAAGCCAGGACACAAGGTCTGAGACTTAAAAGCAACGAGAGTCACAAACCAAAGTTAGCCATGAGCTGCTAATTTATGGATATAAAAACGGAGCAGCTGGTGGTTTTCAGGAACCTAGGGTTCAGAGGGCTAGACCAGCCTATAACCCATCAGGAAGCCTCACAAACCAAAGTTTATTGGACTCGACATTATCACAAGCCTGCAGCTTCATGACACCTGCCAAAAAGGACATCTTTTCCCTCAAAAGTCGTATCTGGGCATAAACTAGCATAACATAGCACAGCTAAGCACAGAACTATTCAACTGTTGTCATTGTTGCAATAATTTTATTGAATGGATTCTTTGAGCTTTATGTCTAGGGTTGGTTACTGTCAAATTAGTTGTGCATTTGGACTTGAGGTACGTCCAATAACATGCATGTGAGTAACCTGAGTGTAACTTCTTCGCTTTAGATTCCTTTGTTTAACCCTCCTATTATCCTTGGGGTCAATTTGACCCCATTCAATGTTTATCATTCAAAAATAGTAGTTCACTTTTTTTTTTTTTGCTTAATATTTCATGACTTTTCCTAATTTGATGGGTACAATTGATTAAGCATAAAATTATCA
>JAQMCX010000027.1:3552049-3564125 GCA_029814765.1 Acanthurus leucopareius
CTGCTGCCGTCAGGCAAAAGATACAGAAGTATCCGCTGCCGTACCACCAGACTACAGAGCAGCTTCTTCCCTCAGGCCGTGAGACTGCTTAATGCACCATCTGCACTCCTCCATGTTTAATCATTTTATCTTTTTTATACAATCAATTATTCAATCAAGAGGGAACCACATTTTAATTTCATTATACAACTTGTTGTATAATGACCAATAAACTCCCTTGTATCCTTGTATCAATACATGTTGCAAACCAGAAACTTGTAAATGAAGGCAAAGTAACACATTTTAGCTTAGCAAATCAAATTTTCCAGCTAACTATATGTGGTAGCATTGGCAGTTTGAGCAGTAGGTTAATTACATGTTTTTTGTAAGACAGAACCAGTTTTAATGTAATTCTTAAGCTTTATCTTTCAATTTTAGCACCTGTTTCTCTTATAAACAAGATCCCAAACTAACTGCAAGTTGAACTGTACAGTAAATACATGTCTTTGTCCCAGGAAGAGGCCTGAACAGGGCTTCATGTTTCTGTTTGACCAGCAAACACACCTCCTGCATACAATGCTGCACACAAACTGAAACATAATGTAGGACTGTTGAGCCACTGTGTCATTTTAAAGATTACAGATGTGAACCGAATGCTTTACACGACTGAGATTTCAGTTTGCTGGACTTTGCGTTACTGATAAATAGCTGCCTGAACTGCAACCTACAATAAAATTGTACCAAACCACAGTTATGGGAGCCTAAAATGAATGGCCTACAGATGCATGTCTGCTTTTTTTTTTTTTCTTTTGCAACAGCACACATCCGTTGTAGTACAGTGTTTAGTCAATAAACAGGCAAAATGATCTAAAAAAATTATAAAAGTGCAGAGTTTCTTTTGTATATTTGCTCCAGCAACCTGCTCTTAAACATTCCAGCAACTGATTAACCCAGGAGTGAAGTCCACCAGAGCAAAGACCTTTACATGCCTGATAAAGTAAAGTAATGCATCTTTACTACGGGCTTGCTATAAAGGCCTAAACATGCAGCATTTCACTTCCTGTCAAATGATGATAATATTGAAACATGTTGTCTAACAATATGAATTACTGTGATCTGCCATCTGGATTGTGATTATCCACTAATCACTTCAGGCTTTCTTTGTGTTTGCTTGTGTATGTTTGACAACACACACCTTCCAAAAATTTTTTTTTTTTTTGCACAAGGTCTCAACGAAAAGAGGAGCATGAAATGCAAAGTGTGGATTGCCATGCAAGGAGAACGTTAAGACTGTACTCCTGTACTGATTCTGCCCTTTGACACACAAAGTGACTGAACACAACCAATCCCAGTCACAAGTGTAGATGAAGATTTTTAAACAGTAAAGATTCAGAATATTTGTTTGTATTATTTCGTCACTGCTTGCGCTGTTACTTTTCCAAATAAACAGATGCATTGTAGCCAGTGGTGAAAAGCGCAAAAACTCAGTCCTGTAGTGAGAGCAGTTATAAAGTACTTGCAATGTAAATTACTTTGTAAGTTCCATTTTCGTTCACTGCTTTATACTTTTTTAACTTCCTTTCAGAGGGAAACACTGTGCAGTGTTGACCTTGAGTGAGTGACTTGACCTCTCTGTAATCTGTGCTGTTAAAATTTAGATTTTACACAAACACTCTTTACACTCACATGCTGTAAGTAATGGGAGTGACAATTTATGATTGGAGTTTGTAAAGAGTCAGGTGAAGAATACAAAAATATTTCAATATTTTAAAATATGATTCCATTGAAAGCTGTTGTTATATGCCATTCTGCAAGGGATCAATTTGAAATCTAAATGCTTTTTCACACCACTAATTACTGCAGCATTTGATGTGTTCTTACATAGTCAGCAGTTAAGCTCAGAAACTGGAAGATAAAAGCAGTGACAGTGATGCCAAACCACAACTTAATAGTTTAAGTAGCTACTAAAAATGGCTGAAAAGGATTGTTCCTTTTAGATAATTTAACCTTAGCAGCTAGAAATTTGGCAAAACATAAAGAGCAACCATCAACAATTACAAACACACACACACACAAAAACACCAAAGGCAGGCATGTTTGTTTGTGAAAAATGGTGGGTGAAATGGTGGTGGTGGATGAAAAACCCTTAACTTGGGACATGACATATAAAATTTATTTTTAATGAATTGTGTTCTTGAATGACATCCAGGATTCATCATAAAGCCAAAATCAGGATCAGGTAAGAAAACATTGCCTGCCAAACCTAAATCCAGTCTATAAAATGTCCTTTCTTAAAGCTTACATCACACACACATGTGGTTCATGTTTCCCACCTCACTGGGATTAAGTTTCTGTTTCCATCACTATGACCGTACCTCCTGCAC
Organism: Acanthurus leucopareius; assembly: GCA_029814765.1. Taxonomy (NCBI): domain Eukaryota; kingdom Metazoa; phylum Chordata; class Actinopteri; order Acanthuriformes; family Acanthuridae; genus Acanthurus; species Acanthurus leucopareius. The sequence goes on from JAQMCX010000027.1 coordinate 3,554,413, forward strand.
AGATCAACAAGTCAAGCCAAACAGCTCACTAGAATCTTTCCCATTAAACGGCTCATTTAGCTCTGTGATGTAACAACCTTTGAAAGTCCAAATGAAAAGGCATAGCGGGCACTGTGTCAGCCTTTGAAGTGAATTCACTCATGCAAAGGGTGACTGTAAATGACTGTCACCACTGCGGTGTGCACCCCATGCCCTGAAGGCAGGGGGATTTCACCGGCGTCCAGCCGAGGACTGCGCTGGCATGGCCTCAATGACCTCTAGTCTCCAGGCAACTGCCTCGGAGAAGAAGAGTGGTGTGTTTTGGAAGTTTCAGAAGTCACAAATGAAAAAGGAACCCCGACCAGCTGGAGGCACCCTAGTAACCAAAGTAATTGTTTGGTGAGCTGGATGACAGAAAAAAAAAAAGTTGTTTATTCTCAAACACAAATCAGAGTCACTCTGGTAGCCTTAATCGAATTCATTTCACATTTAACATTCAATTAATAATGCATGCTTAAAGTATCATCAGCATCCTTTGTATCTCTATCATCAATGCAAATGTAGTTACCACAGCTTTGAAGATCAACATTTACAAAGTAACATTTACTCAAGCACGGTACTTAGTGACGATCTGAGGGGCTTTTAGGCTACTTCTCCGAAACATTTTAGAGCAGAATATTGACTACATTTATCTGATAGAAAAGTAACTAGATACTTTACAAATTTAAGTATGATAGATTATCATATAAATCAAGCTTCACAGCAGTACATATAGTGATTAAATCTACACTTACTAGCTCCAATAATTTTTCAAATATGCATTAATCTATTGTAAACTGTATTGCATTAATATCACATACTTCACTCTGACATGAGCCATTCTGTATTTGTACTCTTGGTAATTCCATGATATATTGATGCTGATATTTTTCTGCATTTCCTGAAGTCATTTTTGAATTCAGGCTTTTTACTTTTAAGTATTTCCACATGCTGTATTGCTATTTCAGTTACTTATCTGACTTTTCTTCCACCACTAAACAATATGTTCACCAAACAATCAGTATCAGCAGCTTAAAAATTTGATGCATTACTGTGTATGAAACTACCTACTAGCTAAATGATCTCTTCCTCACATCAATAATTAAACAAACGGTAAATTGCACTTGTAATGCAGAGTAATAATAATGTCATCATGTAACATGATAACAGAGGACTAATGTGTACTTCTGCTTTTGATATTTGCATATATTTTGTTGCAAATACATCAGTGCTTATTGTTAGGTAAAACTATAAATGGACTTTTACTTGTGACTGAATATTTCTAAAGTGTGATAGTGTGAAGTATTTTAACAGTATGTTATACGGCTAATCTAACTCTAGTAATTATCTCAATACTTCTTCCAACACTGGCTGTTTTTTAAATTGCTCTACATACCAGCAAGCAAGGTAAAATAAGTTTCTTTTCTTTTTTTTGAACAGAGGGGTATTTAGACCTACATTATGTACCAGTGACAATTATTTGCTGTAATTAAAACTAAAATAAAAAAAGGATTACGTAATATTTTCTGCATTTGTTTTGCGTGTAAATATTTTTATTAAAACACACATTAAACACTAAGTTGCCAACAGTTTTTAAATCTACATCATTAGGGGCCGTTTATCCAACATAATCAGCCTTGCTCACAGTGATCAGGGCCTATGACTATTGGCCATGAACACATTACACAAAAACCATCAAATATAAAAGGTTAATAAATTCGTAGATGAGGTAAAGTGCACACTACCTGCTTTACATGGATCCTTGTAGTCGATTGCATCATCCAGGTAAGTAAAATTAGTGTCGTCAAACTCCCAATCAGCCGCCAGAGAAACGCGCAGACAGACGCAGAGCAGGAACAGAAAATTAGGAGCGACTTCCATGACTTCAGGTACAAATATATCTAGAGGAGGTAAAGTTAATAAAGGTCGCTTTCTGCAGGAAGAGACAAAAGGACCGCAGAAAGTAAAGTTCCACGCCAGCGGCGGTGGGATTTTATAAAACACAGCGCTGTTTTCTCACGTCTCCATTCTGCTGCAGTGATTCGCTGACATACAGAAGCGACAGCAGAAATCCGCACAGTTCACAGTGAAACACACATCCACGCATCTGCAGCCAGAAAGGTGCTTCACCTGCAGCCAGATGGGTATGCACGTTTACACAAGAACACACTGAACCTCTGTACATGCTTTTGTCTGTTTTAGTCTGGGAGGAGGAGGAGGGGGGGACTAGAGGAACACTTTCGAGCAGTATCACCAAACATTAGTATCACTTTGCACTCAGAGCGCATGAATTTTAAAATTGTATTAAAATTTGATGATTAGGTATAATGCATATGTTGATCCTTATGTCATAATGATCCCAGACTCTTTATAAAACCTGAGACTGTGCTGTTACATGCATCTGTCTTTTTTACAGACTCCGCTATTACCTCTGTACATTACCTTAATATAATGACCACCTGAATACTTTCACATTTTAGGAATCAGCTTATAAAATATTCTTGCCACGAGTGAGATGAGAAAATGGATACAGCTTTCATTGTAATGTGTTATTTGTGGCGACAGAGGTCGCTAAATGAAAACAATGGGGGGGAAAACATTTGATGATGTTGGGATCATATTTTCTTTTATTCCACCGTTATACAGTTATCATAGTAGATGACGATTCAGAGTATTCTGACTTCATTAGGTTCGGTCGCGTTTGCTGACTTCCTCTCTCACATGCTGACTGGTAGCCTATATCGGAAGTTAGCGACAGGTGACAATATGAAACGTACAGTTACCTTGATTTCAGTCACTCTGTAAGATATTTTTTAAATATATATTTTACAAAGATTTAGTTGTCTGTAGACATTGCGGGTCTGCTACATGTGTATTGATGCACGGATCAATCCCAAACCAGCAAACATGCTCGTGCATGCATGCCCGCTTACGGAAGGTGAGCTCGCTTCGAAGCTTGACACGCGTTGCAGCAGTAATTAAGAGGGCTTCAATGTTTGTTTGTTTGTTTGTATCGTTTTTTTTAACATTCTAAATATTGCGGGGTTTTGGCCATTCTAAGTGTGACGTCAGGATTAAGCGTTTGTAATGTCTTTAAAGATCAAAGCCAAGTGATGTAAAAGAAGTTCTAAATGACCTCACGTTACCGAATCAGTCAGTACGTTTACATGTTACCAAAGAACAGTTAGAGGGACAGACACCAGTTGCAAATGATATAATTGTTACTATCTACTGATTATTTTACTAACTATTCAGAATGTCTTTAACATTCTTTCCTCGTGGGTGCATAGCTAAAGACTTTTCTTTAGGCAAAAGAATACATGGTAAAAAAGGCAAATACCAGATTAAGCAGTTCCTGGGAAGTGGGATTTCTGGAATAGTGGCCAAGTGCCTTAAACTAGGCAGTAAGGACATGGTTGCTGTGAAATTTTTTAAAAGAGACCAGGCCTCTATGGCTAAGAGAGAGGTGGACACATTTACAAAACTCAAAAAACTTGGCCTAAACCAGAATAACTGGGTCAGATTAATTGAGGAATTTATTTTTGAGGAACATGTTTGTCTGGTATTTGAACTGCTAGACAAAAATCTTGCCACCCTGGTAGAAGGTCCTTCTACGCGAAAACTCTTACCTCCAAAGCCTTTGTCACTGTTGGAAATAAGAGTAATTGCACAGCAGTTGCTGGTGACTTTGAATGACTTCAAGAGGGCAGAAATATTACATACTGACATCAAGCCAGAAAATATTATGTTAGTAAATCACGAGCTGCTGCCCTTCAAAGTTAAAGTGATTGATTTTGCTTGTGTGTTATGGAATTCTGAAACTTACGCTGGGACCAAAATTCAACCTTGTTGTTACAGGGCCCCAGAGGTAATTTTAGGCCTTCCATTCAGTGAGGCAGTTGATATGTGGTCACTTGGGTGCCTTTTGGCTTTTCTTTACCTGGGTGTGGACCTATATCCATATCAATCTGAGCACGAAGTAATGAGGGTCATTGTGCAGTTACAGGGTATTCCTGAAGATCACATGCTGTGCAAAGGGTATCATGCCAATTGCTTTTTCACATACCAATCCCCTCATGGTCCATGGAGGCTGAAAACAAAATCAGACGGAGGAGAAAAGCGCATTTCTGACCAGTTTAACAGCCTGGATGATTTGGCCCGCAAAAATATTAAGGATGCCACTGCGAATGAGGACACACAGAACTTTTTAAGCCTCCTCAAACTTATGCTGCAAGTAGATCCTGCAAAAAGAATTAGCCCCAGTGAGGCTTTAAAGCACAGTTTTATCACAATGGAACACTTTCCTAGTGATGATAACGAGTACGTGAAATCAGCACACTTGGCTTTTGAAAAATGCCAGTTGGAACAGTCATCAGTCCCAGAAACTGAAAATGTCCCACCAGCCACAGCTGGCTTAGAAAACACCGTCTCAGCTAGGAGAACTAGTACACTAAGAGGCACACATTCCTTGGAAGACAAACCACAGAAGATAATAGCAATCAAAGTAAAAACTTGGGATGGAGCGTCTTTTTCTTCGAGTGAAACAGTCTCAAAAGACAATGGACCATCATCTCCATTTAGCTTAGATAAACCCATCGCTGACAATGATGCAGAGTCAATTCACACTATTCATCTGGATTCAGATGGGGGTAACACCAAGAGTGATGAAAGAGACAAAGGTTTTGTCGAAGTCAAAACCGAGAATAAGTGTATAAAAAGGATTCACATATTTTTGTCTGAGATGGCCGACTTTATATGTTGTTGCCAAAATGATGCTATTGAGTAAAAACATATATATAGCATTGAAGCGCAGTGGATAGTACTGAAGCTGCACAGCAAGAGGGTTCTAGGCTCAAGCTGTATCTCTGAATCTCTGTATCTGTGGGGACTTTCTCCTGTTACTCCAATCCCCCCTTTTATGTCTAAAACCCCCTAAATGACTAGTTAACTAGTTACTGACAACTTCAGGTTGTCCGTTTGGGCAATAATTAGTGTTTGGTTTTGTTTTGTTTTGTGTTGTTTTGTGTTGTTTTGTCATATTTTGTTTTTTTCAAAAACACAGGACCAAAAAATAAAATTCAAAGTAAAACGAATTCTATGTGCAGTTTACATGTGATCACTGTATGACTGGAGGTTTTCTCTTGGTACTCCAGTTCCCCCTTATAATCTAAAGACACTCTTCACTACTGAACAACTTAATAAGTTGCTGATAGGTTTAAGTTTTCTGTTAGGGCAAATATGAGTGATTTTAATAAGCAATTTAAAACAAAATAAAAAAACATCTTGAATATCTACAATATTGCATAAATTCATTTTTTTGTACACATTAATGTTGATACATATTATACTGTATGTTACATTTGGTTTAAAATTTCCTGATGAGTTGGTAATATCTGACATTAAAACCAGAGTTGGTGTTTTGCATCTCCTCAACTAAAATCTCTTAATCATAACTTAAACCGTCAAATACCTTGTTCAAGTAATTTTAGTTTCCTGGGCTTAACAAAACTTCAAACAAACAGTCGACAAGTCTTCCAATCAAAATGATCAAAGAGCTCGTTTTTCTGCCTTTGTCTTTGACTGTGGGGAGCATTTCTTGCTTTTGTCTGAGTTTACAACCCTGCATGTGGAGCATTTTCAAAAATGGCTCCCCCACCAGTGGCAGCAGGCATACCACATAGACCATTTTCGCTCTTGGGGTCGTTTTCTGTCGGACATTGATAGTGAGGTTAATGTTGGGGTAAGATTACAAGTAGGATGGTAAGGTAAACCATTTTTTAACCCAGTTATAATGCTAAAAGGATGTAAACGTTAGAAGTCCAGACTCTACATTCAAATGGTAAATGTGGGTCATAAAAAAGCTGCTTGAAAGATGAGATGGTACAAATGTTACTATTGATAAATTCCATTATATTTGAATGGTATCCACATTGATGCTCACTGACATGACTCAGCACTCCTTATTTCATTGGTTAAAATCCTTACCTGAGTCAAAAAAATTATGAGATGAGAAAAACTTTATTCATCCCGAAGCAAATTCTTGTGCAAGAGGATGCTTACAGGCAGATTGTGCAGTATATACAAAAATTCTAGAAGCAAACAATAACAATGAAACAACATCAACGACAAATAAAAAACAAACCAAAAAGAACAAAAAAAAAAACAGTGCAGTTTCCGGGTCTGGGCCTCACACTGAGCCTGGTTGCTATAAGAGTCCTACACAGTAGGAAAAAAGTGTGTTACTTTCTAAGTGTTTGTGAGGTATGCACAGCATAATTCTAAGTGTTTGTGAGGTAGGTACAGCATAATACATCATCAGCATAAAGACTTATCTTATGGGTCACATTTGCTGTTTGAATCCCTTTAATATTATTGTTTTGCCAAATAGCGACTGCAAGTGGTCAATAAATATGGCAAAAAGGGAGGGGGGGGAGTGGACATTCCTCCCCGGTGCCCCTTTGGGGACTGAAGCTTGGAGAAGTTCTATTATTTGTATACAAGCACTGGTTGAGTCATATAATACTTTTATCCAGGAAAGAAACTTATCTCCAAATTGAAATTTCTGTAATGTTGCCAGGAGAAATTCCACCATCTCAAAGATTTTTTCTGCACCTAATGAGACAATTATGGTTTCTTTATTATGATTGTTATAATAGTCTATCAAAATTAATTAGTCTGCGTCTTATTAGTAGACAGTCAGCCCTTAATAAACCTAGTTTGGTCAGGATGTATTATGTGAGGTGTTATTTATTTCGATTCTTCTAGCCAATGCTTTACAGGTGATATTAAAGTCTGCATTTAAAGATGGAAGTGCAGGGTCTTCATCTGGTTTAAAGAGGAGGCTAGCGTTTGCACAACAAATTTTAGGAGGGAGCGTGGAAGTTTCTGTAATTTATTTACTGTGAAGGAATTTCTTTAACCCCTCAGGCCTTTTCACCTCTTTGTCTGCCACTATACTTCTTTGCACTTAAGTAGAGCAAAGTTGATGGCTGGGTCACACAGTTCCTTTGTTTTAATTAATGTTGTGTCTTACAGTTATTTGTGCAGACTCTCCCCATCTGCCCTCACCATAACAGCCAAGGCCAAGGGTGTGAATGTTTATGATCTAATACCCAGTAAGATCCTGGATACGTAGTTTAGGGCTGGTGACATGTGAGGACACAAAGACTCAAATACATCTTACACACAGTACAGCTTCAATCAAATTGGTGGTGGCAATATTCATGATTACTTGTGGGTGTTAGTACTGATCTCTTCAATGTGAGTTCTGCAATGAATGTCTCTGCATTAGGCATCTACTGTCTCCTGACCTCCTCAATTCCTCAAGCTCATCTTTGATCAGACTTTTCCTTCACATTAATCATCTGTAGAATAGTAGTGCAAGTATTCGCCAGAATTCTTTGTAGAAATCAGCAAACCATCTTGTCCTGGGGCTTTCCTGTTGGGCATGTGTCGGAGGGCTTCACAAAGTTCCTCAATTAAAATAGGTGACATTAGAGCCGTGATCTGTTCATCATTTAATTTCGGAAGGTCAACTGTGCCCAGAAATGCATCCGTGCTAGAGTTAGATGGGCTAATCTGATATAAATACAAGTTTTTGTAAAAATCCCTAAATTATTTATTTATTTATTTATTCTTTTGTTTTTTCAGGAGAGTTTTTTACTGAGGAAATTGTAACTTTTTGTTTATTCAGTTTCAGTTGATTTGCAAAGGGTCTGCTGAATTTATTGCTATGTTCAAAGATCTCTAAACCCAATCTCTGTCGCTGAAATTGTGTTTTTATATCAAGTGATTCATTACATTTCAGTTTTAATTTTCTTGACTCACTCAACAAATGTTCCTCTTGGAAAGCAACATGAGTTATCCCCAATTCTATAAGTTTCTATTCTAATTCTGTTTGGCGTGCTTTCTCCTTTTTTTCTTGTTTTTGTTCTAATTCTGTTTGGCATGCTTTCTCCTTTTTTTTCTTGTATACATTGTGTGCACAATTATTAGGCATGTAGTATTTCTGAGGTTTAATTTTATTGTTGAACAAATACAATGCTCTCAGTCAATCCAAAATGTTAATAAACCTAAAATCTGAATATTTAAGACGGTAAAGTTAGTTTTTGGCTATCTTGGAAGAATATTCATTTGTGCGCAATTATTGGGCAGCTATTAGTGTGCATAATTAGTATAGTACTAAATGAAAAACAACATTTTTCCAATCTAACTATTTTTTTTCATCTGTTAAAGTGAGAATGACAAACAAACAACTCAAAATTTACAAATAAACATTTCTGACATTACCAGAAAAGAATTCAGTGACCAATATAGCCGTGCTTCTTTTCATTAAGGATGAGCTAGTTGGACCTCTTTTGATTTAAGATTGACCTAAAATCAACTCCCAAATGTACTGCCAGTTTTTAGAAGACACTTTCTTCAAGCAGTGGTGCAGGAAAAAGTCTGCATCTTTCGAGAAGGCCATGATTTTTATGCAGGACAATACTCAATCGCATGCCACCAAATACTCTACTGCATGGCTAGCCAGCAAAGGCCTTAAAGATGAAAAGATGAAAGAATAATGACATAGCCCCCTTCCTTACCCGACCTAAACCCTATTGAGAACCTGTGGGCCCTTCTTAAACAAACAGCATACACCTCTCTGAACAGCGTCTGGGAGGCTGTGCTTGCTGCTGCACAAAAAATTGATCGTCAACAGATCAAGAAACTGACAGACTCCATGGATGGAAGGCTTATGACTGATATGTGCCCTGGTACTGTTTCGGTACTTTTAGAATTTTTTAATTGGTGTAATTCTGGGTGTTTTAATGCCTGACGGGTGAAATTTGGCCAGTCTGAGTATTTTTGGAGAAATTCTAAAATTTTGGGAAAAAAATGTATATGAGTCCATTATTGTGTATGGCGCATAAAATACTCACACTCAGTGCCCCAAGTACATTTTTGGTACCATAGACTCCCATTAAAACCACAAATTTTGATCCCACTACCATAACAGCATAAAACAGTGCATTTCCTGCTATTAGGGTTTCAGCCTTCACTCCTGACTTAAAATCTGCAGTTTTTACATTTTTCCACCAGATGGCGCCACTTGCGTGTATTTGGCCTATACGTCAAAAACAGGCAACGTCCGCATTTTCCTATTCTCTAACGTTATGAGGCGGTGCAGGCCATCGGAAAAAAAACCCCCAACAAAAATGGTGTGAGTGTGTTCGTTAGGATGTCAGTGTGTGGGCTATATTGTGTTTTAAATTTTTTTTTGCATGAGTGTGTGTCTGGCCAGAAGCAAAGTTAAGACGTTTAAATCCCAACTCAGAAAATGACAAAATTTAAATACGTAAAAACTGCATTTTTTGATCCCATGACTATTGCAGTAAAAAATAATGCATTCTTTTTAAAAAAGACCACCAAATTGAAGCCCTGGCTTCAAAATTATAGATTTTAGTGTTTTCAAGCTGATTGAAGCATTTTCTCTTGTTTGTTCAATGGACCGAATTTAACGTTTTGCAAACAGTAGAAATTCTAGCGTCATTTTCATTATGCATTTTTGAATACACTGTGGTGAAAATAAAAAAATTAAAAGTTGAATTTTTTTATGCATACGGATGTCCAAGGGTGGTGTCTATGTGCGCAAATAAATAAAACTCCTGTGTGTATGCGCTTGTGTGCATGTGTGTGTATAATATGTCTCTATG
>JAQMCX010000027.1:3564225-3621502 GCA_029814765.1 Acanthurus leucopareius
GCACATCAAATGTCTGAGTAATAAATATAGAAACAATCTGGGTAAATGCAAGTTACAACTGTAGTAAAGAACACTTCCAAAGAATGAGGGGGACGGGAATGTATTAGTGTATGACGTGATAACGTGTGTCTGTACCGGCTGAAAATGTCCTGGAAAAGTCCTGGAAAATAATTTCAGGGAAAGAGTGGGAACCCTGTTGTATGTGTTTAGATGGTAAACTAACTACTGTTGTTGTCATTAGTACATCAGCTAACACTGTAGAAGATAAGGAAATTAACTTAGTCCTCTGGATATTTAATGATAAGATAGTGACTTAGTTATGATGAAAATCACCTTGCAGGGACATGAAATTTGTATGACATTATTTATTTAAGGCTGAACAGAGCAACAGACTGGCTCTGGCTTTAAAAATGGCTTTAAGCTTTTTGACACAGTCCAGCCTACCAAAGTCCCTCAGCAAAAAATAAAAAATAATAAAAAGGATCACTGAAGACTGCTATGTTATCTACCAGATACTATGTGTTAAAAAATAACAGAAAAATAACCAGATGTATTTGATGCTCTCTTTCTGTCCTGTATGTTGAAAGTCTTTTGTCCTTTTTTGGCCACTCAATGTGCCATTGCCATAACAGTGCAATTAAAACCCAAATGGCTTCTGGCCTTACAGGTTTTTTTCTAGGGCTAGACCCAAATATTTGACTATACTTTGACTTTTTGGGTAGGTATTTGGTTTTCACCTTTGGATTCAGATATTAATTTTTTGTTTGTGTATTTACTTTTTGTTTATTTGTTTTTAATAAAGGTGCTGTGAAAAATAAAAATTGTCAGCACATTCTTGTACTATATTTATACTTTTGAAAGTGTAATATAAACATTTGTGTAGATATATATTATTTATCCATGTATCCAAATCCAAACACATCCAAATCTCAGTGGGGCCCACTTGCCTTAGAAAATATAAAAAAATATATCAAATAATATAAAATATATATAATATTAAAATATATAATATATAATAATGGGCTGTGTCTTTAAAAAATAATTATATTTTGTCTTGCATTGGCCACAGTTGTCAAGCAGACCAATGAGAAAACCCCTTTTGTTCCATATGTTCTGTGTGTTATTTTTTGGACAAAGTGTGTGTTTGTGTGTGTATGTGTTTAGGTGGCCAAGGCAGTGTCGCAGGCCCTGAACAGATGTGTCAATTGCCTTCCTGGGCAAAGGGATGTGGACAATGCTATCCGCACTGTGGGTGAGGCTAGCAAGACACTTCTGGCTGATTCAGTAAGTAAAACTGGTTGCGTCACTATTAAAGTTTAAAGGAGAGGTGAAGGAAGAGTTTTTTCCACCCTTGGTTCAGCAGGTTTCATAGTGAAGATCCGCTGTATCAGTTGACCAGGCAGAGTATCCTGGTGTTCTAATAGTTCCTTTATCAATTTTTTCAGTTCTGTTCTGTCTGTTTTTCTCTCTTTCCATGACACAAAACAAAACAAAAATCCTCGTATCGGGTTGGATTGTGACGGATAAAATGGTAAAACGATTAATGTGGATTTGAGCATTTTGTTGCCAGACTCAACCAAAGATAAGATAAGATAAGAAAAACTTTATTCATCCTGAAGGAAATTCTTGTGAAAGAGGATGCTTACAGGCAGATTGTGCAGTATATACAAAAATTCTAGAAGCAAACAATAACAACAAAACATCAACAACAGAAATAAAGAACAAACCAAAAAGAGTGCAGTTTGGGTCTGGGCCTCACACTGAGCTTGGTTGCTATAAGAGTCCTACACAGTAGGAAAAAAGTGTGTTACTTTCTAAGTGTTTGTGAGGTAGGTACAGCATAAAGCCAAGTATTGATATTGCACATGATATCGCAGTCAGTATTGATATTGCACATGATATCGCAATCAGTATTGATATTGCACATGATATCGCAGTCAGTATTGATATTGCACATGATATCGGCTGTGGTTTGTAGAGACATAGTGACAATGGACATTTCACTATGAGTAAGGGATATTGATGCATGGACATGAACTCAGTCTAGTATGCAAACAGGAAGCCACGAAATGCTTGAACACTATAGCAGCTTGGCAACATTTAATTACAAAGCTGGCAAAAATAGAAAATTGACCTTATACACACTTACACTAATTGGAGATGAGCTTTTGGCAGGGCAGTCAGCTGATGAGAGCTGATCATCACAGAGCAGACAGCTTTACAAAATATGGAAGCGGACTGAGGACACCCTGTGGACAGGTGAGGAATAATATGCACACAGGCAGAAAAACAGAGGGGAGGAAAAGCAGAACAGCTGTGGATTGCTAGAGAAAGAGCACAAAGTTTTAAGGGCTGGTTTGACATTTTGATAAATACACCTGCTTTCTTGCAGAAGGTTAGAAGAGAAAGTATCACGCATATTGGTATGTTAAGTATGAAGCTGGAGCAGTCAAGTGGCTAGCTTAGCTTCGTATAAACACTGGAAGAGGAGGAAACAGCTAGTCTGGCTCCTTCCAAAGGTATCAAATCTGACTTAAAGCAGTTGTAAATTTTAAAAGTTATTATATATCTTGTTCATGAAATCTAAGAAATAGAAATGTAAAAACAACATGGTAGTGGCTCTTTCCCTATGCTGTAGTATATATATATGTATGTGTGTGTGTGTGTGTGTGTGTGTGTATGTGTGTGTGTGTGTATACCTCTGTCCTTGAAAGCTCTCTTTCTGAGAGCTGAAAGCTCCAGTTTTGGAGGAATTCTGTAGATGCTTTTTTGAATCTTACATTATTTTATACATTGTTCCTGAGTGTATGACCAAGCTATAGTCACTGACCTGTTAGTTTGACACATGTAGACTGTGTGTAAAAGTTAAAACCTGTGTGCAACTATTTTGTCTCTGCCCAAGACAATTGTGATTAGTTTAACAATATACAAACAAATCAAAACATGTCTTTACCCTATTGCAGAATGATAGTGAGTGCAGCCAGATGTTATTCCAGCACTGACACCCCATTACTCTATTTACTTCACAGGTCTACCCAATAAAGAATATAGTTTTAATCCTCTTCTATTCTTCTATTTTTCTTTTTGATGCATAATTAACCTGGAAATTGATTAAAAATTTACAGTTTATTATATTTTAATTTTGTTGTGTATGAAATAATGTTGCTTTAGGAGAGAGATGTGTCATTGTTCTAGTGCTCACTGAAGTTCAGTTCTTACTTTTAAATGCATAGGAGCTGAAAGACTGCTTAATGTGTAAGTACAGTGAACTGCATTGTGCATGTGTTTACCACTAAGTGGCACTAATGAGTAGGCTGTAGAATTGAGTAAACCTGCAAGAAAAGTGAAAAAATACACACAAAAGTATTTGCAGTGTCTTATTAAAGCAGAAAAGTCATTCAGACAAAAAAACTAATCACACATTATGACTAATTTTATTATTTTACTGATGTTACCTCTGTTAAAATGGTAGGGAGTAGAGGGAGAGGTAGACTCATTACCATCAGCTTCACTCCTCCTCTGCCAGCACACATCTGCTGCTGAGGAGATGGGACACTGATCCAGAGAGGAGTGTTTAATGCCTTGAAGATCCCTCTGCACAGCATGGCTGACCACATCAGTGTGCTGTGAGAGTGAAAGTGGACCAAAATCTCCAACTGGAGAGTATTTATGTTTACCTTCTCTTTGGTTTAGCCGGTGCTTTCTCTTAAGCTTGGGGTGATGTCCCACTGCTGTTGCAGGCAGGTCCTGCTCGGTGTGGAACTGGGCATGCTGGTGGCAGTCCTGGTGGCCGGCGGCGCAGGACAGATTCATGACAGGAGGGAGGCAGGGTCGTCCTGCTACGGAGGATTTGACCTATATTTTGTTTTGGACAAGTGAGTGCAGCTACTTTTAATTTGCAAAAGAAGGCTTTTAATGCTTGGTGCATGGATCATCTGACATTGTTTTGATGACACAAATGCAAACATTCAAAAGGATCTCCAGAGGTGTTAGAGGGCTAATTGATTTTAAAATATGTGTTATTTTGCTATAACTAGCAGCTTATAGCCTTTTGATTGCACATGTGAGTATTGTATGCACTCTCCAGTGCTTTTATTAGTTGTGAAAAATCAAAATAGGGCAGGTTTCATACTTGGTGCAGAAAAAAAGAACCATGTGACAGACTTGAAATCATCCACACATGTGGCTGTGTGTTTATTTTGAAATGTCACGTACACATACTCAGTTATTTCTGCTGAAGGTAACATGTTTGACTGGTTAAATAAGAAACATTCAGTCACCAGATCTGCTGATTTCTTGTGGTTAGTATGTTTGTGTACCACAGTATTTTATGGCTCTGTCATTTTCTAGTTGTTGAAAGTAAGGAGTGAAGACATCAAAAGCATTGCTGCTCATTTTCAGTTTTTGCCAAATAACCGACTAGGGCTGCAACACATTATCATTTCAATGATCATTGTATCTATTGAATATTTTCTCAATTTAGAGATTAGTGGTTTCAACCATAAAATGTCAGAGAATGTTGGTAAAATGCCCTTTGCAGTTTCCAGAGTCTCAGCTGACATCTTTGATTGCTTGTCCAAAAAGCAGCAAATCTGAATATTTAAGAAGCTGGAATCCAAAGACAGGTTGGCACGATTGCTTGTAAATGAGTTAAACAATGAAATTCTAAGCAAAATATCTGTTTAATTTTCTGTCAGTAAACAATTTAATTAGTTGACCAATTGTTCAAGCTATAATTGCAACGCTGCCTTATAATAGTTTCCAGATGAAGGAGCAGTTTTCTGGAGAGTTGAATACCTTGTGAGCACAAACATGCGGCTTGAATTACACTGTCCATTAAACTGTCATGAAGCTAACGTGAAGCTGTCGAACAGGTCACATCGAGTCATGTGCCGATGTTTTGTGAGCCAAGTCATGGTCAACACTGACTGTTAGCAGCTTATAAGTAGTAAGACTTGATGGTGTGTGTGTGTGTGTACACAAAGATGAATCATTCGCAAAATTTTCATCCACTTCAATGAGGGGATTACTGTTGTTACACGGCAGCCACATTTCACCGACAGGAGTCCCAGCTTTTGCTCTCCTGCTTTAGCCTGCAGAACCCTTTCTCCGTTAGAGCCAGATGTTCCAAAGATCCTGAGTGTTTGGCTGTCTGTGCACTGGGACTCACATCACAGGATAAATGAAAACATAAGGGAGTGAGAAGAAAGAGGAAGAGAGGCCATGTAGCGTGAGGCTGCAGAGGTTTTGCATATTTTGTCTCATAATCTGCTTTAATTACTGACTCTTGCTCTAAAATCTGCGTTTCCTTTTGATTGTTCCATCGAGACAGCACCTGTTTTCATAATCAGGATCTAACATAACGCTGAGCTCATCCAAGAAAGTGACGTGGCACAAGAGTTTTGTTTGGCATTTGAAAATGAGCTGTGAAGCCACATGACAAAAAAGGGGAAATATTCAGCATCAGCACTCAGAAGCAAATACAAAAGCATAAACTCGCTGGCCTCTCTTTGTGCAGTTCCATTGAAGTTCATATGAAGAGAGGCTTAGTTTTTCTGTTCAAACAGTAGAAAATGGCAAAAGAAGTCGCACAAAGAACAAATCAGACTTATGTTCCCATTGCTTAAAACTATGAGAGATGCTAGTTTAGTTATATAAACATTTCAAAGAAATATTGTACCATGCTTTTAACACAGCTAAATTATGCTTAATATGTGGTACTTTGATCTAAGGTTGTGCAGTATTACATTAAATCTGAAAGGATTAGAAGGTCAGTTCATCAACAGTTAATAAATAGCTAATAACTTTAAAAAGTAATTCTTCAATAATTTTTCAAGCAAAATAGATTTCTATTCTAGCTTCTCAAATGTGAAAAAAATACCCTGCTGTGTTTTGTCTTATGTTGTATGAATCTAAATTCTTTGGATTTCGAGTGGTTGGAAGATGTCGGGCTCTCGAAACTAGTGAGGGGTATTTTCTCAATTCAGTCATAGTGACTGATCATTAGTTTTAGCTCTGTCTTTAGTTGTAATGTAAATGCAACGCAGGCATAGTACAATTCTTGATAAAGTCGAATCACAGTCTCAAATGTCTGTTTAAGCTTCAAAGGAGCACTCCACATTTTTGTGCATGATTCTGATCTGTGCAAACATTTAAAGGGCGTGCAAGAGGTCTTTTAACCTCATGGAAGTGCAACAAAAAATCCTCTAATTACTCTTTGTAGATGCAAAGTGCAGTCTTATGCCTACTTACAACATGCACAAGTTTTATTTTTTCAGCCATGACAACTTTCTGTATTCATATTACTGCATGGCATCAAGACATACAGACTGGAGTTATATATTCATAAAAAATAGCAAAACTGACAACTGGTCTTCTTTGAATCTTCCTCCCAGGTCTGGAAGTGTGCAACATTATTGGAATGAGATATATTACTTTGTTGACCACCTGGCCCACAAGTTTATCAGGTAGGTACACAGCAATTAAACTGAGACAGCAGATGGTTTTGCACAAAGAACCATCTGGGAAACATTGTTCGGAAAAGAGCTGCCACTTTTAGAAAATACTTGGCAGGTGATTGAATGAACTGTCTTACTATCACCATCTATCATCAGCTAACTTCAAACAATCAGATCAACGGACCATATGAATTAGTCAGACAGTGCTACCAGCTGAGCACGAAGGTAAATCAGTTCTTTCCGAGGCCAGACAGGACAAAAGAAAAAAAAAGTTCTCCATTGAGAAAATCTATCAAGGAAGACATACAGTCCTGTTCTGATATAACCAACTCTACAGTGAACAGTTGCCTCTCTCATTGGCCTCCACACCTAAACCACACCTGTAGCTGCAGGTAGATCCTCACAGGATGCTGATTACTCCCAACCACTGTGGTTTGAGACACATCTGAAGTCCAGCATGGAAGATTTACAAGATTACAAGATCTTTTAAATCCAGCACATAAAGAAAAAAAGAGAAAATGATGGATAATAAAATGTGACAGTCACCTCTTTTTTCTTTTCCAGCCCTCAGTTGCGGATGTCTTTTATCGTATTTTCGACAGAAGGAAGAATTCTCATGGAACTAACAGAAGACAGGTACACAATATCTAAATGATTACATTTCCCTCTCTGCCGCACTGTTCCCGCATATTTTTGGTTTTAATCTGCTGTGTCATCTCATTCTATTTCAAATAATACACATTTTCTGCTAATAAGAGAGCGGATTCGGGCCGGTCTTGAGGAGCTGAGGATGGTGCAGCCAGGTGGAGACACCTACATGCACAGGGGTTTTCAGAGAGTGAGTCATCTGTCAAATCAATGAGAAACTGATCCTGCTTGCCCAACAGCATGGCATCTAACTTTTTAAGAATTAGGCCCATTTAATTTTATTACCACTGACGCCTAAATTCTTCTCCCTCAGGCCAGTGAGCAAATATACTACGGGACTGGAGATGGTGAGCAGAAATTTTTTCCTTTTTAACACTTAATCACTTCTTCTACTTGTGTAGTTGTCCAATCACACAGATGGAAGAATCATCATAAGAAGAGAGAAATAACAACAAAAACCCAGCTGCCCTTTCCATCACATGGCAACTGGGTTAAAAATATCTTTTTCCAAACTCATGCTCACGTTGATGCACTTGAAATATAAATTCCTCCTGATGGGAATGATTTTATATCATTACTCAAATAGTTTTTTTCTCTTTTTCGTTCTGGCTCTGACTTTCAGGTTACCGGACAGCCAGCGTTATCATCGCCTTGACAGACGGTGAACTGAGGGAGAATCAGTTTGACCTGGCACAAAGAGAGGTGACGTGAAAATCAGTCTTTTTTTAATGCACACTTTAATGAGGCAATGCTCAATAGAGATAATTCATTAATATTACATAATGTAACTTTACCTTCACTCTATTATAATGCATCATATTGCCCATTTTTTGCCCAAGATGTTGCTGTATGTTCCTTCATACGTTAAAAATCTCAGGCTTGTTGTGCTTTTGACCACAGCCCTCTCTGTAATGTCACAGCAGATGTTTTCCAGCAGCTGTCAATTCATTAGTAATAATATAACTTATGGGGGCGAGGCCACAAGTGAAAAGGCTTTCAAGTTTCGGCCAATAAAGAGCAGCCTCCCCTTTGTTATTAGCGAGCATGCATCTTTTTTAAAACAGCCTATTTGCTGTTTGTTTGTTTATTTGTTTATTTGTCTTGTCTCAAATCAGGCCAGCAGGGCGCGCCAGTTGGGTGCCACTGTGTACTGTGTGGGGGTAAAAGACTTTAATGAAACTCAGGTAAATAAACTCATCAATCAATAATCCAGTGTGCCGGAGGAGGAATAAATTAATCATCCAAACAATGAGACATATAACATCACTCAGTCATGTTTCTCGACAGCTTTCAACAATAGCTGACAGTAAGGATCACGTGTTTCCTGTCAATGATGGATTTGAGGCGCTGCAAGGGGTCATTGACTCGGTACGCAAAGATACAAGCATGACACTTAAATATCACAAAAAAGTCATATGAATGATTATATACCTCGTTAAATAAACCAATCTTCTATAACTTTATTCGGAATTTTATATCATTATCACCCCTTTCAGATCTTGAAGAGATCCTGCATTGAGATCCTGGCAGTAGAGCCATCGAGCATCTGTGAAGGAGGTAAAGAGGCACAGCCACAGAAAAAAACTGAAAAAAACATATATTTACAAAAATCTATTAATTTTATGAGGTGAAACATATACAGTCTATACATATCTACATATACAGTCTCCATATTGTTTTCAATTGAGTGTTTGTCAACATGGATTAGCATATTATCACATTCTGTTTTACACAGCATCCCAACTTTTTTGAGATCCTCTTACAATATGTTTACATCCTCTGCAAGGAAAAATTATAAAAATGTTCCATTTGATTCCACTTCAGAATCTTTCCAGGTGGTGGTCAAAGGAAATGGTTTCCTCCACTCTCGAGACGTACAGAAAGTTCTCTGCAGCTTTCGCATCAATGACACAGTCACTCTGAGTGAGTACAAGCTCCAAGATTTTACAAACTTAAGTTCTATTTTACACTTTTCCCAGCAATATTTCATTTCCATCTTTTTAGGATGCATTTTTCAGCTTTTTTGTTGTGGTTTTAAACTGCATTGATTCACATTTTTGCACAAACAATGAACATGTGTAATAGAAAAGGAGCCACTTTTAGTGACAAACCCTTGTGGAATCTTTCACCTCATTTTACTGCTCATTGTTTTGGTTTCATGACTCACAGTGCTCCCTGCCCCAGCACGAAACATCACACACACAAATTTGGCGACTAGCTGGTAAAGAAAATGGAGAATTAGGCACCTCAAGAGCAGGATCTTTTTCTCAGGAACGGAGACTGTGGAGACTAAAATAGAGCTAAAAGGAAGGTTAATATTAGATTTAAATTCGTCACGACCCAGACACATTATGCCAGGTAAATGTTTACTGTTGCTTTGTGTCTGCAGGATGTATGAGTGAATTCATTAAAAAAAAAAGTTGAACTTTCTAGTTGTGTCCTAAAGAAGCCAGAAAGCCCAAATATCAATAAAATACCTGATCTTTTCTTTATTGCAGAGTGGAATAAAGAAGAATAAATCTATTGGTAAACTTGGGTAAAGAACCAAACTTGCTCCATAAGCTTAGGAGTTATGTTGATCAAACTGTGAAAAACCAATTAAATCGTATAACTAAGGAGTTTAAATTTTCTTTAAAAATTCGTAATTTTGTGATGTACAATTTGTTTCCAGTCTCAAGAGTAAGATAAGAAGACTGATAAACTTTCAGGCCTGGACACTAAGTATGATTCATGTATATTAAGAGCCATTAGCCGGTTAGCTTAGCATAAAAACTGCTAACAAGGGGAATCAGCCGGTCTGGTTCTGCCCAGAAGTAACAAAAGACTTATTTAAGAAAACAATGTTGCTGTTTTGATGGTAAATAAAGAGAAAGGCAAAGAGAAGAATTCTTGAAAATCAGCTAATAATTTATTAAATGTTATTATTTTTAGGTTAGATAATTTTGCTAAAGTGCAGTGTGTGGACTGCACCAGTTTATTCTAATAGACGAATGTTTATACTGTATCTGGTGTAAAAAAATTGAGCAAAAAAAAACTGTCTTCTGTCATCCACATTATATTGTGAAATGATCGACAGGAGACAATAATATCGTAGGTGTGTGAATCCAAACAGCTCATAAAGATCATCCAACTATTAATAGACAGAATAGAAAAGCAGCAGTTTTTGGGTTTCCACTCAGCAGCAATTTACAGCACAGTGCACAGTTTGTTTTGGCCATGCAGATGTGGATGGGTGGAGAAGAGCAGCTCTTCGTGGCCCGCAATGATTTAAATCCCCATCCTCCCCAAAACCCCACAGCAACCCCCCCTCAAAGCTTTGAATCAACTGGTAAAACGCTCAATGCTTCTCAGATGTCTAAAGGGGAATGTGGATCTCATCAGGGACAAGCACTGTCTTTGCACATACTCAGTCAGGGTAAATAAACCACAAGCCTCTCTCATTTACTTCAGTTTCCACCAGGAGACGAAGTCCAGGAATTTAATAACAAAAAGAATATTTGGAGGTTTGGATCTACTGATGTTTCAGGGCTGGTAGAGAAAAGTCAAGTAAAAACTTCCCCTTGCATCACCTTCATTACTTTCTCTCTCACCAGTGATCCTGACTTTTATTGTTATTTATCTTAAAATGTACAGTTAAATCTCATTTCAGCATGATGCACATTTTTATGTTAGTTTTATTTCCACAGTGAAAAGACCTTTGGTGGTGAGAGATATCTATCTTTTGTGCCCTGCTCCCGTTTTGGAAAAAGAAGGAACGTAAGTGATTACTGTAACTGTTCATGTACAAGAATGTCTGGATTATATTAGACTGCAGAGATCAAAACAGAAAAACTGTTTCACCAAAATACTAACCAACACAATAACTTCATGTCAGCATCACAGTTTTATGATCCACAACATTGCACTTTTCGTGATGGTGTGGCCGATCTTTACAGTTTCACTATGTGCAGCAAATTTTGTTCATAACTGACAAATCTAGCATTTTTTTACTTCCTCTTTATTGGAGGGAGACACATTATAATCGTTCTTGTTGACTTTTCCACCATTTCTATAGGTCTGCCACTCTTCATGTCAGCATGAATAATGGCCTGAGCTTCATATCAAGCTCTGTCACAATCACTGCAGTCACATGTGTAAGTAAAGTGTAAATAAGATTGTACAAAAAAGTAGAACTCTCATTAGCCTACAGCTCAAAGTATTTTATCATTTTCTGTATAGATTTTAACTTTGGCAGTTGAATGCTGAATGTTTCCCGTTTCTAGCACAGTGTGTTATATTGTTTTGTAGGTCATATAGACTCAAAGCATCACAGAAGCCCTAAATCATCAAACGTTTTCTTTGTTTCTGTATGCATCAGCTGTTTTTTTTTGCAGTTTATCTTTGGAGAAAAGTCCAAGTTTCCAGTCACACATGTCTGCAGCTGCAGCAGCTTGCTTCAATTTGTGGCTTTTCATCAAAAACCTTGATGTTTTAAAATCTGAAAGCATTCCATAATGTCCTTTTCAATTATTTTCCACTGTGCTAAACATCCTGAAATGACTTAGCTATTTACCAAAATACCTAACTTTCTCAGTGTTGAAAGTGAAAATGGTTTTACTACAAATACACATGTGGCATAACTGTAAGCAGGATTTTTCTTTAGCCATAATTCAAACTTGCACAGAAGACAAAAACATAAAGTTTCCACTGTTTAACATGAGGTTTGGTAATGTTGCGTACAGGTTTTGAGAGTTATGGACTGTGCTGTTGTTACCTCTAGGTCTTCTTTTGTGTGTGATATACATGCAAAGGTTACTATGACCATATTCATTAAAAGCAGTGACCCTATTTATGTCTTGTGTCTATTTTATGTTCCAGTCCGACGGGACGTTTGTGGCCATAGCTCTGCTTATCTTGATGCTCCTGTTGACCATCGCTCTGCTGTGGTGGTTCTGGCCCCTCTGCTGCACTGTGGTACGGCAGCCATCTTGGATCCTATTAGAATGAAGAACATGCAATGGCAAATGTGTTTATGTAGAGCACACAGCCATTCATATTTCTTTTTTCTTTTTTGCAGGTCATTCATGAGCCACCTCCTCCTGTGATAGAGGATATCTCTGTAAGTTATGTAATTTATTTTTTAGTTTTGGTTTCCTTTTATTTTTTTTCTTGACAGTATACCTTCACTTCAGAGATACCTTCACTTCAACAGATTTAATCTGTTTGCCTGACTCTTGTAAACATGAATACTGTTTCTTTACTGTTCAGGATGATGAGGAAGGTTTTCCCAAGAAGAGGTGGCCCACAGTGGATGCATCCTATTACGGAGGACGTGGGGTCGGAGGCATCAAGAGAATGGAGGTAGAGAGAGACAGAAACTTAGATAGCTACTAAAAGTTGTATTAAATATCATTCAAGCAAACTACTGAAACATATTGCTCAATATGCCAAATGTTAATACTCTACACAGCACTCACAGGTTGCTTGTACTTCACTTAAGTATTTCCACCGTCTGCAACTTTATACTTGTACTTAACTCCATCTTCTACGCTTCCTGTCCAGTAAACATCACGGATCTCCAAATTAAGTGATAGACTGAAGGATGAAGTGTTCCTGTTTGGGCTGAGAAAACTCTTCCACCTAAATTACCTTAAACTCCCCTTTGATTAATGTAAAATATTGGGTCACGAAGCGGAAAACAGGGCTGTTTTTCTGAGCTCATGAAATATGGACTTTTAGAGACCAGTGGTTCTCACGGGGCGGTAATGCTTAAAACATATGATGAGTATGATTCATTAATATGATCCATTACTGTAGAATAAAATAATCAGCAGTATATAAGGTAGTTAAAATGAACTCAACCTTCAACATCTACAGCAGCAAAATGCACATGAATGCAGCATTAACAGTAATCCAGAAACGTCATATATCACACTAATGCTGACAGATATGAAAAAATGGATGCAGCACATGGGGATCTTTTTAATGTTCGAAGACAGACGTGGGATCAAGAACATTTACAGCAGGAATACAGCAGGAAACAGGAAGCGACTCAGTCCTTAAAAGAGATGAGTGTGCAAGTCCATACTGGAAGGGACTGAGTCACTTTGTTGTTGTGGCTAGTTCGGAGCGCCAATTGAAAATAGGCCATTTGGCAAGCAAATTGCAAGCTCAACAGATTTACCAAATGCTCAGTAGAAACAAAAATTCACTGTTTTAGGTTAGGATGTGTGCTCTATCAGTATGTTGACTCTAGTTTTTCATCAGAAGTGAAGGTCCTTTGCAGTGAGGACTTGTTGAAAAGGCTTTGGTTTTGCTGCTCTGGATGGTTAAATGAATCACTTTATTTTCTATGAGGAAAAGAAGGAAAAGGCATGCAGTGGAAGGAAAAGTTCAGAGTCATGACGTCAACAGATTTCTGAGGCAGTCAGACATCTGAGTCCTGCGCTACACGATACCCGAGAGCAGCCGTCAGTTGAGTTTGAGGTGAACAACAGACATGAGACTGAAACGTCCGCAGATTAAGAGGGAACAGATGTGTCTGTTTAGAGGAAGAAGGTCAAGGCGACAGAAGTCACCTTCCCAGTGTGAACTGTGTAACAGACTGCTTGTGCAGACTGAGGAGTCTGCGTCGTGAACTTGAAGCCGCGTCGCTTCCAAACACAGCAGTGGAAAATATGCACGACTTCATTTAACTGCTTTCTCTGCCAACTTAAAGCCTTCATGGTTTGTCTGTGGCAGCTACAAAGGAGTATATCTGAGTAATGAGCTTCCAAGGTTGTTTTGACAGTTTTGCTTTCTCTTGTGATGTGATGGATCATTCCTGACATTTGAATTGGCTTTTTAGTGGCTCTCTTAAAGTAATTATGTTGCAAAACTAAATAAATCAATAAAAACCTGTACCTCTGAGAAGGCAGACTACATGTATCAGTGCGTCTCGCTGCATTTTAAAGTTTTATTCTGAAGAGCAGATTTAAAAGTAAATATGTTTTCTTTGAGACTTTGTGAAAATCCAAAACCTGATACAATTAAACTCTGAGGCAGCTTCTTTTCCCTTGTTCATTTCAGAACACTGGGTTTAATTAAATTTTACTTAGGCATGCAACAAACATCTGTCTATGCGAGGAGAGAGAATCTTTTTTTACACATAAAAATAAAGCAGATGCAAAGATTTACATCATGACAACAGGTCAGTGATTGAATCCAGATTCAGAGGCACAAGTAGGATTGTGTTTTTCTGGAGTTGACATTATAAGCTCAAATCAGCTTACAGCATTATGCTGACATGACAACGTTGTCTTGTTTTCATAATAACAGTTTAGAATTGTGTCACGAATGAGAGTCAATACGGCGATGCCAGCAGCTCTGTGAAACTGTACTTCAGCTGTGTTTTGAGCTAAACGGCAAAAGTCAGCACACTAACATGCTCAAAATGACAATGCTGACATGCTCAAGTTTCTGAGGTTTAATTTTAACCATGTTTATCATCTTGTGTGCTAACATAAGCTACGTAGCACTAAATACAGAGTACAACTAAAGCCGATTGGAATTAGTTGTGTTTGATAGTAAACCAAAGTGTTGGCTGGGTGAAGAGTTCTGACCATTTGCCTGCACTGGAGGTAAAGTTCAGGGTTAACCAGAATTTTTAAAAGTTTTTGAAATGAACACCGTGAATCTTCTTATCTTCTTCCAAAATCCCAGGACGATTTGTCAAACCACAGTTGAAATAATCTCTACAAACCATTGTAAAGCCCTTGATGAGAGGCTCGGGTAGATGTCAGAGATCCACCAAAGGTGTACAATTCATCTTACAGTGACAATAAATGTTTGTACAAGTTTTGATGGTAATTCATACAGACAGATGTTAGAATATTTCAGTCTAGACCAAAGCGATGAACCAGCCAACAAGCTACCGCTGCCATCAGTAGAGCCACAATGCTGACATGGCTAAAAATAATTTTAAACACTGCAAGTCTCAGCTTCCATTGCAAATGTAACCAGTTATGATGGTTCATTTTCAGTTTCTGTTTTAAATGAGCATTACTCTTAATTAGTGACTCCCATTTGTCAATGATTGCTGTGCAAAGCTGAAAGAGTCTGTTTCTCTTCAGGTCCGATGGGGAGATAAAGGCTCAACTGAAGAAGGAGCCAAGCTGGAAAAAGCTAAAAACGCCCGAGTTGTGATGCCTGCAGAGGAATTCATTCCAGCACAGTCTTACTACACCATGCACAAAACTCTGCGCCCCCAGAAGTGGTACTCTCCCATCAAGGTGCTCCAGTTTTTCACTTTTCTTACATTTTAATGATGTTATTAATTTACCAAGTTCTGTCATTTAAGAGCAAATATCTGTTCATACTTTGCTTATTTCAAAGTTTTTTCTTGTCATCACATGTATGACATCAAAGATGCTATCAGATTCCTATTCAGCATGAACATTTGTGTCCACTTACAAGCTTTTCCTCATGCTTTGAACCACATTTCAGCTTCTTCCTCAGTTTGCTCAGCTGTCAGATGTAAACTGTCGTCAAATGTATTGAAGTCATTGATCACATAATGTTGACACATATGAAACAATTCCAGATGTTTAGAAAAAAAGCTGTGACAAGTGACCTCTTCCTTACGATCACGTCCATCCAACGTAATCTAATGAAAAAATGTTTCATTTTTTATTGTTCCTGGGAGTGGTGTGATATCAGGAAATAGTTAATAAAAATTGTTTCCTAATATGCTAGTCAGCAGGATGGATGGTAATAAGAACCAGACATGAACTGAAATAAACCTCTGAATATGGAATCTGTTGAGCGGGTGCTTCTCCTGAAGAAACACATTCTTTGTTCATCCATCTTTTTTATCATATAAAACTTCTTATACACGAATCAAAGAGAGACATCGGCAGCATAAAGTGCGGCAGACGCAGTCTGGCAGAGTCACAAATAACCACATAGTTTAGTGCTTGCTCACTGGTATATCATTTCATCTGTGATCGTCTTTCTGCAGGGGAAACTGGACGCTCTGTGTGTGTTCCTGAGGAGAGGCTATGACAGAGTGTCTGTGATGCGACCTCATCCAGGAGACAAGGTGAGACAAGCCAGAACTGACAGAAAAGATAGACAATCAAGTCGTGACGCTGCCATTTCCTCTAAGGAGTAATAACAAAAAGCATCAACTCCTTAAAGCTGCACAAATTTACTCAAAACAATGCAGTGATTAAAATTAAGAACCAGCTATGTCAACTTTTGGCAGAAAAACATTCAAGAATTTGCCAGAGCTTAAATTCAGGGTCTTTGGAAAATGAAGTTCGAGGAGAGAAAAAAACAGAAATTAAGTTGAAATCTTATCTTTGTGACATTAACCACAGTTATTTCATGGAATAAACATTTTTAAAAAGCCAAAGCTGCATGAAACCATTAGAAGATTGACTTTTAGGAGACCCTCAAGTGGCATACAGAGTAGACAAAGGTGAAAAACAACTGCAGCGTTGTCTGGAGGAATGCTCTTGTCTGCAGAAGTCATTAGAAGTGGATGCTGTCTGACTCCTCCAAGTGTCAGCAGGGCTGGGCTGGCAGGAATGCTGTTTCCTTCCATGACACTCACTAACAGAGGAATTTCCTCTTTCCATCTGTAGAAAGCTGTACCCCTCTAAATTACCAACCGCTGTGCCAAAGCAGATTGAGGAATTTTTAATGCACCACGCTGCAGTTTCTTTTGTGTACTTTTATTAACATCTCACGTTGCCTGTTAAGTTCACAAACAAAACAGGCTTCTTAATTTTTGTGGCCTAAGCTAGCTTGTTTTTTCTGCGTTACAGGGCAAATGCATAAACTTCACCAGAAGCAAGTCCTACCCTGCTCCTCGCTATCCCATCTACAACCATCCCTCCACACCCGTCTACACTTTGCCTCACAGTTATCAGCGTCGCCCGTCAGATGACAGCCACCTCTCCCATTTGCCCCCTTCGCCAACTTCAATGCTCCCCCCTCTGCCGTCCACTCCTCCCCCGTCTTCCTCCACCCCTCCAATGTATACGCCACCTCCAAACAGAGCCCTGCCTCCGACCAACATGAGCTCAGTGTCTACACTCCCGTCCTCAACTGACTCCCTCCCGCCTCCACCTCAGGGTCCACCCCCATGCAGAGCTCCTCCTCCGTCACGTCCTCCTCCACGCCCAAATCATGAGAACCACTGATGAAAATGATTAAGAACCAAAGAGGAAGAAAAGGAGAGGATTCAAGCTCAGGATGGAAACCTGAAAGCACCTTCTCACTGTGCCTCTGTTTAAAAAGTGAGGTGGTGAATGTATATTGATGGTGATTCAACACCTGCACAATTAAAACTCTGAACAATTATTTCTGTTTTCCTGAACAAGTGGCTCACGTATGATGTGCCATGAACTAAGACTTTTTTTTAGGTCTAGCCAGTGAATACTTAGTGTAGTAAGCACAGCTTTGGCTTTTAGATGCTGCTGAAGCTAAGCAATGTATACATTCTTTTTGTAGAACATCTCTTTTAATATGAAATCAGATAAATTGGTCAAGCATTGCAATGTGTTAAGGAGCGATTTATTTAGCAAATTTAGCCTTTTTCTGATGTTAATCTTCTGATCTGAAACTAATGTTTCACTGCTTTTCATAGTGAAAAACAGTAATCATGAATTTAAACAGCAGAAAATCCAGTGCCTTAGCAACTGCGTCATGTGTTTTATACATGCAAATCTGTACATATTGTGAATTAACATTCATTAAATCACAGAAATATATATGTATGCATCACACTGCATTAGATGTTTGATTTCCATGGACAATAAAAATAACTTTTTTTAAGTAAAAAGGGGGTAGTTCTAGTGATATTTTAACATTTTTTGGAATATAGTTTTTCACAACCTTGGCAAGATATATAAAGAGATCCGAACCACTGTCATCACTAGAGTCTCATTCAAAGAGGCCTGTAAATTGATAAGATTGCTTCAAAAAGATCTACAATGGAAACACAAATTACATTTTTCTGATTCTGAGCATTTTTCTTGGGAATGATCAACATGGAAATAAATCCAAATCCTGAAGTTTGACAACCGTGGACTTAAATCTGTAAAGCTGCCTGCAAGAAGCTCTTAAAACACATGACTCTTTGGCAGCATTTGAGGCGGACTGTCAGGAGCCGTTTAAATTATATCACTGACAATACTGACCTCTGGAAGATCATCTTGGGACTGATGCTGGCCAAAACGACAGACTACAGTCTTGTGACAAGACACATTCATACCATTATGATGAGCAATGGGTTAGTGAAGAGTTGTTTTTACGTTTTTTTCCCTTTGTTTTATTCATTATCATCGTCAGAGGCTTTTATCAGAACTATGATGGATATACTTACCATGGCACAAAGGATGTTTTTAAAAGGTAGGCTCAGTAATGTTGTTTAGTAATGAAAGTCTAACACTATAACTTAGATTGTGACTTAAATTTCAGTACCAAAATTAAAATGCTCTTTGGTTCACCTTCACAACAATGCATGTGCACAGCTTGCATTAATGTGGAAGATGACAGATTGTTTTTAAGGTTTATTAGTTATTTACTCTGAGACTATGGGAATGTATTTGACAGCAATAAGATTCTACAAAGAAAGTAAAAAACAAGACCAAAAGTATTAAAAATTGTCTTTGTCAGCTACAAAAGTAGCCTACAGACCAGCTGTGAGCTCCATGTCAGTTCCCCTTACTTCTCTGTAACTGATCTAGTAAACATACATGTAGAAAAACATTATCACAACAACAATCATCTAGCCATGCTAGAGGTGCCCTTGACTTTCGGGCTCAGTCCCTAATAAGAGTCAAAGTAAAATAGCAAAATATATACAGTAAGTCATAGCCAAACTAATTGAACAGATAGAGGGGTGAATGCACTAGCTAAATATTAGCTCCAAACAGCTAGCTACAGGCAAGCTTGCGTAGAATTAACTTAAGCTAATCATAGTTCACCTCCACACAATATGCATATGCTATACAGATATCTAGCTGAGTACAGCAGACTGCCTTTGAGGCTAATAATAAAGTAATTGTAGGAATGTGAAAACAGTATTTGAAAGCACCAAGATTCCTTTAAATAGAGAAAAACCAAAGGTTAAAAATAGGTCAGCACTGTAAAATGAAAAATGGATTTACAAAAGAAGCCTATGGACTGGCTTTTAAAGTTACATTGGACTTTTTGTCACTTTTCTTAGAGAGAATAAATCTAGTAAACATACATACAGAGTCATTGACAGTACAATGAGAAATAGTAAAATACGCAAGTCAAGCAACAAAAATTCAACAGGTAATAAGAAAGATGCACTAGCCGTACACTAGCTCCAGACAGCTAGCTGTGGAATAGTCGCTACCTTGGTTAGCAACAAGCTAATAATAATTATAATTTAAGATAAGATAAGGCTTTTTGCAAGGCTCTGTTGGGGTACACAAACTTTGTCATCTCTGTTACTTTACATTAGTTTTGTTTTGTTCTGTGCTCTGACTAGATCAGGACAACCTAAAAAGTATTTGTTAATTTTCCTCAGCCACTCCTTTGCCCACTCGTGCTGTAGCTAATAAAACAGAACTGCATTAATATTGTGGTTTTAGTCCTGTTGGCTTTCTGTCATGCTGTCCCACTGTCACAGCATATAGCAACATCTGGACAAAACTGACTTTATGTTATTAGTAACACCTGTGTTTTTCCTTCAATAACAAGTCAAAATGTCTACAGAGGATATGTGTGGGCACTACAGTACATACATTTTACACTCAGATTTAAGACTCTCAAATAAAATGCAGGCTGGTAAATAAAGCGCACTATATAGTGAAACAGAAGGGATTTCAGACCCAGCCCAGGGCTTTTATTACCACATAAACTTTGGTGACATCATGTAATTTCTCAGTGCTCCACCCGTCTTCAACCTGAGCACAGTCCAATCAGCAAGAAGAATTGAAAACACCTGTGTTGGTGTGCAGGACCTTTCACTGCTTTGTCCTAACAATGAAACTAAAGATAGTTATTGGCTTGCTTACAAATTAAATTCCCTATCATGACCATGTCAATGAAAATGTTAAAGGTCATCAGAGCACAGTATGATGTATGATGTATGATCTTTAACATATTCATGTATGGTAAAGATCATGTATGGGTAAAGTGTTGCTTCCAAGAGGTGTTATAAACTTTTAGTGTCACAGCACTCTGTCTACATTTATAGCTGTCATGCTTTTTAAATAGTTTTGGGAAACATTGACCTTTTAAATGAGAAAGCACTTAAATGTCTGTCAGAGGATAAAAGAATATAGACATGGATACACAACAAAAGAACTAAAATAAGGTTTTGTTTCTCATGTGGTCGGCTTAACATATGCAGACAATGAGTTCAAACGCAAAGTAGCTGGTAAAGTGTGAATATACTTTGGGCATTACAAGAAACTTATGGAAAACTTGGGAATTTTGCTGGGAAAAGCACATCTTGGCTGCTTTACCCAGCTTTCCTGGCTGGCACCACAGGAAATGTGCATAGGTCTAAAGCTAAAGTGTAGATGGATTAATAGTGGGATGAATAAAGTACTTTTTTTTAAAAGTGTAACAGTACTCTAAATAACTGCAGATTCACAGTAGCTTAAATGTTTTGTATTTTTGCTAAGATGTATATAAACTATCTGTAGATTAAAAAATAAAACCTGAAATCAGAGTTTGGAATTATGCAACAAGTCCAGGAGCAGCCGGTCAGCTGACTCTTATTCCACTCAAATCTACTAAAATAAATCGTATAATATCTTTTCCATGTGTATTCCTTCGTTTCAGTTCTTTCTTTTGGAAATGCTTTCACAGGCGCATGCAGACAGACTTGCAGTCCTGTGGGTAGTGAGCTCATGGAGGCGTGTCTGAGAACACTGCCGGATAAAAGTCAGACAATAAAATCAAAATCCAACTATGATGCCATGGAGATCTGGGAGATGGATTTACGCAGCTTAACACTTCACCAAGTTCATCAGCAGGCAGTGAAAAGACAGTTGAAGCTAACAAAATATTTTATTATTCCTTCCAATTGAAGAGCATAAAACTAGAACATAAAGATTGGGCAAGTTAGGCCCTTTGGGGAAACTTAAAGGATTTTGGTCTAAAGACTTTTTTTTTCAGTTTCATGTTAGCAGACGGGTTTTATTCTGTCTGTCATGATAAACATGACACAACAGTCAATTCTATGACTTCAATTTGTTGTTTTTTTAATTTCCTCACTTTACTTCTGTATTTCTTCACATAGGAATAATAAAATCAACCTCCTTTCTTAAATGTTTTTTAGATTTATTACCATCTATGCCCCATGCAGAGGAGGCATCAAGTCATTCTTTTTTTTTTTAAGCCATGAGTAATGCTTAAGTCTTTGCACTTAATTCCAAAGTCAAAGTTGGCAAGTCCAGCGTCAAGTTCCAAGATCTGAACTTTGATTTTTGAACAATTAAGTGTCATCTGTAACATAAGAAACATCTGTAGCACATCAACAACCTGAAGCAGCGGGCTGTAAAAATATGCTCTGCAGTGGCCTCACCTCAGCCAGTGGTCTCGTCCACAGTGGCTGCACAAACAATTGCAACCACTGACGTATTGCAGATGATCAGCCCCATCGTTGTGTAAGTTTATTAAGCACATGTGTAGCTTGCACAAAGCCAAGAACTAATTTCTAGGAATGTCTCAGAATTATCAATTTCCATTTGCAAACACAATCCTGACATGTTTATTGTGATGAAATCAGCTCATGACCTGGCTTACTCTCTGCTTTTTCCATCTCTTGTCCCAAGTTCAGGAAAATGACCCTCTTATTTAATCAAAGATCATATTGCTTAAAGTGATTGTTGAATAAAAACAAGTCACTAATCTTTCACACAAGCTCAGTTTACCTCTTTTCCTCTTGAAGTAGAAGTTTTATGCTGTAATGCACATGTTTTTGTGCTGGTTTATTGGGGGCTCAGCCTGACATTATGATTCCTCATGAAATAGCAGACACTTGTGTTTTGTTGTTTTACCTTTTTTTCCATTTCGACTCTACATTTTGAGTATCTAGATAATGTGGTGTGGATTAAAATGAAGATCAACTAAAAACTTTAAAGACAATGAGAAAGTCATTATGTTTGGCCTCCCTGTCTCAGATATTTTTGAGTAACTTTTTATAAGAGCAATACACGCTATTTCTAAAAGTCATCATCCTCATAAAGGAAGCCGCAGTGAGTTGATCACAACATTGGAGACATGAGACAAATAAGCAAGTTAAAATTACAGGCCAGGGACATGACACTGATATAAACTTATCTTAATATATTGATTATTTTTGATGGAGTTTTGTCTCTTTTCCCACCTAAAATTGAACCTTATTAGAAAACTCAACACAGACAGGAAAAAACGGTCAAAGTGACAAAGAAAGGTGGAATCTGACCAGAATCATATTTACATGAAGTGCGCCAAAGAATTGTGAATAACCAGAACGCCATTATGTTTTTAAAGCTTTAATAAAACACAGTTTATAGTTTAATTTTCACTACCATTTCCTAATGTCTAGTAATAATAACTAGATAATATAGAAATATACAAATACTGTCAGCAAAGGCAGCATGGTTTACAAAATGCTCTTATCTGTGCCAAAGTAAAAAAAAACAAAATAAGAAGCATGATTTCAAATCTTAGGAGAAGCTACTAAAAGCTTGGTTGGGAGGAGATGATGTTCGTTTTTCTGTGTATTTAACCCTTCTTTAAAAAGCCCTCTGATCTTATGCTGTGAGACATAAGTGAATCTAAACCACAGGCAAGATATGTATTATTTAAATTACCAAGAATAAAGACAAAACACATCAGCAAGTAAAAAAAAAAAAATCAACTTCAAGAGAACTTGAACGATCCTTTCACACTGAGAAAATATCAGCAGCAACCTGCAAACAATTATTAAGCAGTTAAGACGGTCAGTTGAGATTTAAATAATCACCATCATCAGGTCCTTTGAAATCTTAACATTTCATTGGTTCCAGTATAACGCTCTCTAGTGACCAGCCATTTGGGATTTTGTGAGTCGCCTGTCTTTTCTGAAAATATTTATACTAACTCTACAGTGCTTTAAATCTGTTAATAAGACAGTAATGACTGCATAAACATTTATTTTTGTCCTTCAACTATGTAAAATGTTTTAGACCATTATGTTTCATTTCCAAAGATTTCTTTGGCTTAGAGCTAAATATTTGCTAAGTTTCACAGCAATCATTCTGAATATAATCTAGAAGCCTGCAATTTTACCATTGATATTTAAAGGCACAATGTGTTACTGAAGCGTAAATAAAAGTGTAAACAACTAGAACGCTATAAAAATAGAATTAAAACCTGCAATCACTGCAAAGTTGACTGACATGCTTGTAATCCTTTTTGACAACTTAAATTGAGTCTATCTTAGGAACTTCTCAGTCAAAGTTCAGACTGTTTGTAAAGTGCTAAAATGATGCACTCACATGACTGAGGTAGAACTTAAAAGTCTAAACAAGTAAATGCATGCTAAAAGGATAATTTCCTTATTTTAATACTGCAGCAATAATGATAACAGCAAAACTACATTAGAAATGTGGGTAATACTGCGACTGAACTTTACTTTGGCTCCTTATCGAGTTACAGAAAAAACCTCGGACTTGGCATATTTGAATCAAGGTTTCCCCTGAGAGCATCTTGGCTGAAAAGGTGCAGCAGCAAACGGGTCTTCCAGAGCTCTTCCCCCG
This sequence comes from Acanthurus leucopareius, assembly GCA_029814765.1. Taxonomy (NCBI): domain Eukaryota; kingdom Metazoa; phylum Chordata; class Actinopteri; order Acanthuriformes; family Acanthuridae; genus Acanthurus; species Acanthurus leucopareius. The sequence continues at coordinate 3,588,068 of JAQMCX010000027.1, forward strand.
ATGGTCCAGGCATGCAGAGGCCCCACAGCGACCGAACCCACGGCCGCCTGCTGACCGATCCTGGAGACGACGCGGTGCACCGCCACCGGCTGCTGAAGCAACGGCGTCTCCACGTGCATGCAAGGGACCCCGACACCAAGAGAGTGAGCAGCAGGAGGAGTTGATACTGAGACCAGGTGACCCTGTTTGATTGACTGGATCTGCTGTGTCTTCATGTGAGTGTTGCTAGACACAGCTTTGATGGTTTCCTGCCTCTTTCCAAACGGTGCCTGGAGGAAAACATCAGATGTCTCAGCAGGTTTATGAGACGCAGAAAATGAGGAACTGCTGAATGCCATCTTGCTTTCTTTTCCTGGCATTTTAAAAGGGGCCAGCTGGAAGACATCAGAGGCGACAGGGCTATCTGGGGGCTGGAACTGGGATACTTGGTTGATGGGAATAAAATGCAGGTTGGTGGAAGAAGCTGGTGTTGTACTGTGATGTAAGCTCCTCTCATCTGATGGCAGCGTGTGTTTATCATAGGCACATGCAGCTGTCCTCTGCTGGATCCTTCGCCTTTGATTCTCCTCAGTGAACTGCACAGAAGCTGTGGTCGTTGCAGCTTGCAGCACATTGCTGTTTAGCTCCCTCTGCAGGTCTGTATGTGGAAAACAGAGGGTCAAAAATGAAGATATCTGCTGAAAAACTTTGCCGACCTCTTGATCTATTGCACATCTATTTGTTATAAATATTAAACATAACAAAAATAAATGTTGAGGAATGTTATTTGTAATCCTTAAATGTGTACTGTTTTACACTTAAATGGTTATTTGTTTCCATATTCAGAATCATTGCTCTCAATGTACTCACACAGACACAGACATAACAGATAGGAATGAGGACAACAAAGCTGGAGAAATAAAAGTTATAGAATTGACAGGACTATTGAATGCACATAAAAAAAACAAACAAAAAAAACCTAATTTTTATTTTACAGCCAAGCCAATTTCCAATTTTTGGATGGTAAATTTGCATTACTTTCTGTTTACCCAAACAATCTTGCAAATGGATTAACACTTAATGATGCAAAACTGGTCAAAGGAAGTGACAGAGGTGAAGAAAATTGCACTAAAATAGAAAGGGTGCAAGATGTTTCTGTGTTCTTTAAATGTCAGCACTTTGAATCAGCAGTGTTGTGTGTAAAGGCAACATAAGGTTAAAGTTAGAGCTAAAGCCTCTTTAGTTCTGAGTGAGACATTTTACGACTGAAAAGTAAGCTTGTCAGTGCTCTCTAGTGGACAAAGTGCCCAGGTAGATCACGGAGGCAGATTTATCTGTTGAGCTTGAGAAATGATCTTAACCTACTCAGCAGCAGGTTTATTCTCCTGACTCTAGACTCTTTCACAGTTATGCAAGTAAGTAAAATGATGGAGCCATTGTAAAATTAATATATGAAAAAACAAAAATGGACAGACATTGTAATGGGGCATGAAGTTGATGTTTGGTCTTACCTGAGTAGAATTAACCTGCTATTTGTGCAGAATAAGAATTTGATTAGTGCATTACACAATTAAACCTGCCCTTTTGTATTATTGCTACAAAATAATAAATCATTTAGAAGGACATTTTAATCTTACTCTCATCCAAAGTACTTCATGCAGATAAATTTGCATGCAAGTCTGATGAGAGGCAACTGAAAGAGTTCTTCATTGATTCAGCGTTCCACCTCTGGCCCCTGGTCTACATAACCCACAATGCAATGCAACACCAAAAGCTTGGTAAGAGACTTATGTGTGTCATGCAAGTAACCACTAATTTAGCCTTGAACTGCAAACCTCAAGTAAAAAGGATCTGGTTACTGCGGTCTCACAAGCAGTATTTCTAACTCCAGAAAAGCTGTTTTTTCTTTTTACCTAGCAGTTTTAAAAGTCCAGTGTGTTGGATTTAATGGCATCTAGTGGTGAAGATTCAGATTGCACACAACTGAATTTCCTTCTGCTCATCCTCCCTTTCTAAGTGTGTAGGAGAATGAAAAGTTCTCATAAGACTCAAGAAAGAACCTTAAAGGTTCTCTTTAGAGTCAGTGTTTGATTGGTCTGTTCTGGGCCTCTGTAAAAAAAAAAAAAAATGCTGTGCAATTTAAGCCCTAACCTTATCAGAATTTATCAGACTAAGCTACAAAAGTGTTACAGTTAAACAGCTTCACTTATACAGATATGCAGATCATATACAGTATGTAACAGCCAGTGTACAAAGGTGAAATATAACAGCATATATATATGAAACACAGATGTTTTTAAAAAGGAATACAAATGCTGACCCTTTTACTGAAAAACCTCAAAACCCATTACTTTTTGTGCAAATATCATGTACTTTTGTTGAGTTGTATTAAATATTCATAATGGGAGTAATAACATCAGGAGACCTTACAATCAACACTCAACACGTTGACATTCACATTTGTATTTTATTTGCCATCCCTTTATAATTCTTTGATTATCTCACAAAAATAGAAGGAGCACACGATACCACAGCTCTGACTCAGGTTTGGGCCATAAAGACAAGAGGCGTCTCAAAACACTCAATAGTATCAGATCATTGACAGTTTTTCTCTTTTTTTAGGCAAAACAACAGAGAAAATGAGGGGCATCTGTTTCACATCAAGGACTGATCTCACTACCTGCTTGGCTTTTACCAATAACAACAGCACACTGGCGGCTACAGGGAGAAGAAGCTCGGGAGTTGCATAGGTTCAAACAGTAACTGCAAATGATCGAGTTGTTCAGTGAAGGATCATAAAGGGGATGGAAAAAAAACAAAACAAAAAAAACATGCAGTACCCACAATAAATATATCTAGAGGACTTGCTTTGAAACCAGATACTCCTTTAAGTTCTTACTTATTTAAAAGATAAAAGGATGTATTTCTAAATCTAAATCAGCAGTTTTACTTGAAAGCCTCTCTATTTTGGGAGTTATAAATAAAATTGTGTTTAAAAAATATTTAAACCTATCATCATGAATGTGTTGTCTTTTTGTCATCAAAGAAAACATGATTAGGTCACTAACTGCTCCATGCTTCATTCTGAAGTTTAAGATTTAGTTTTAAGGTGATTTGTTTTAAGCTGCTTCCTTGACTTCAGTCATTCAACAGGTAACTCCATTATATTCAAAACCTAGCAACATCAATGGAGATCTGTGCATCCTGTCAGCACTGAACTGCAGAATAACCAATTTTTAGGGCTGTACCAATTAGTTCAAAGCCTTAAAACGTTGTTTGTAACACCGATGATCAATGGGTTTCAAGCTGATAAAGTTTGGGAACTTTGATGTAGGCTCCTACAAGTATTGCAGGGTTTCGTTTGACGCTGGCAGCTGCTGAAAATGACCTGAGGGTCAGGGGAAAAACAGAACATCTGGAGGAATAAAAGCAGAGCTCTAAGTTTAACTTGTGGTGGTCAGACATTATCATTTTTTAACTTCTGAAAAAAAATGATTTATTGTCTCCTCAAACTTCAGATAAATATTAAACGTCGGGGTGACAACATAACTCACAATGAGAAACATTCAAAGCTTAATGTGAAAATTTCATTAGCAGCTTTAAATGCCAAAAAATGCTATTCAGTACAGCCCTAAAAAATTTTGTCTACCATTTTAAATTCTTTTAATGTATAACATTATAAATTATAAAACATGATTATTCTATTTATTTAGAATTACTTTCCAGAAGTACATCTCACAAGACATACTGTATGATCAAAGTTATTTAAAATCAATCTCTAACATGACAAAACGGTAAAAAATGAGGTGGAGGTAGTCTTCCCACATGCATGAGAAGCAAAATAACTGTGTTTGATCCTACAGTAGGTTTATATTGCTGATTGGAGCTATTTTTCAAACCCTGAACAGCTGACTCAGCGCTGCCAAACGATCTCAACCTTTTCATGTTTCACAGAGCCCCTCACACGTTACCCATCAGACAAATTCTCTTAACTGCAATATGGAGCACAGACTTCCAGCGGACAGTGAGACTGGGGAGCAGTAAGCCGATACGTATTCGACCCTCGGAGAGAGAGTGATGTAGCTCTGACTTCCTGAGAGAAACTTAGGGGGGCGGGGGTGGGGCTGTGCTTTCAGAAGAGATTTTGATGGCAACGGGACCGTCGCCATGTTTGCAGCAAACAACAACACAAGTAGGCTACTGGAAAAAACACATCCAACAATTCTGACTCCACGCACACGCACACATACTGATCATAACACTGTATACCAACATACATGAACATAACATTCAACAACACTGCCATGCTGCTTGATATGAACTCTGTGATCACTAAAACCGGGAAAGCGGAAACAAAGCTTTACAAAGCACAAGTTCAGAGAAAGTTTCTAGTTTAGCAATGAAATGATTCAAGAGGTCAAGCCCCCAATTTCCAGACAACCGTCAACCACTTTGAATAAAAATATAATCCTTCGTTTGTCCATGGAAACAAACATAACACAGGCTCACGCTCTTTTCACAGAGGAAGAGGAGTTGGAATAAGACATGGGATTAGGCCTAATCTCCAGGTTGAACAAAGACTGGGATTATCATCTATACATCTTAATGTACTGACAATAATTGAGTAGATAGAACCAAGAAAAAAAAATTCTCAACACACAGTTCCACAAAGAGGAATGAAATATGTATATAGAGTATTCTTCCATATTATTCAGTGACTATGCTGTTAAGAATCATAGATATTTTTTCATTATAGACTAATATTTATTTCTTACATTCATTCTCTAACACTCTATTCATATTAACATTTATTAACAGGAAAACAATGTCATTTTTCGTTCATATATATATCTATATCTGTATAGATTTAGATATAAATATATATACAAATTTATATCATATTTCACAAGTAAAGCAATATGTTTTCCACAAGTAAAGCTTTATGACAATGACTCATATATACATGGGAAGAATAACCAATTATATGGTTTGGATAAGAGCCCACAGGGGTCGCAGATATCTATTTACATAAATCAGGGGTAAATAAATGACAGGAATGTAGGAAGGTTTGCACAATGCGGAATGAATGTTTGTGTTAAAATAAATTAAAAAAGGTGTGAGTAAAAATAATATTAAAATGCCATATAAGACTGTTAGACTGTTTCTGTTAGTACCAAAAATGGCCTGAATAGACACACAGTGTAATGATAAGTATTGTCATTCTCTTGTTTTATATTCCTGTTGATTATTCAAATCATTTTAATGATTTTGTGCATTTTTTATTGATATGGCACACTGCTATTAACACTATTATTGACCCTGATTTGTCGTTTAATTCTAAAACAACCTATTGCTTGCCTCTAAGATAAATTAAAAAAAGTAAGCTCAAATAAATAAGTCATTTTCTGAGAGATACAGTGTGTTCAGTACAGTGCAGTTCTCCTTAAATGGTCGGGGAATATTGGTTTTGTTTTGTAGTTGTGTTTTGAGTGTAGCTAATATATTTTTGGAGCTTCACAGATTATTTTTTTTATGGCAATTCACTGTTTAGTCCCATCAGGGAAACTTTTAGCATCCTGCTCTTCTCTTTAACATAATAACTCAGTGTGGCGTTTGTACATCATGTGGTTATGGCTGATTGTTTATAGACTGTTTGATGTACTATTTCAGTCTAATCTATAGCAGCTTTAAATCATTAAATCATTAAAGATATTCCATCCAACAGCCCTGACAGAGGTAACATTAATGCTACTGTGCAAATCAGGCTACATGACTAAGTTTTCCCTTTACAGAATTAATAAACTGACCTCATTTGAACAAATGCTAATTTAACTTATCCATGGTTTTACTTTAAAATGTGCAAATAAACCAAGGGAGGAGAATTTAAAAAGGCAAACGACGACAAATTCACTTGTGCACCATAATAACTACAACCACTTATAACTATGCCTAGTGTACATTACAACAATGATCTTCTATTGTTCGCTAGTAGACATAATGCAATATTGTTCAAACAAATGGGATAGCAATATTATATCCTGATTAACAGAGAGATGTGATGGTTTGTCTTTAAAAAGGATGATGTTAGTGTACTGGCCACTCTTTGTGTGGAGGCTACAACAAAGAGAAGATGTGAGTGAGAGGGTGAGAGATGAGAGGTGAAGAGAAGCCAGATAATGCAGTCGATACGGCAGAGAGAGCAGGAATGAAGGAGCACTGAGAGGCAAAGGCGTTTTCTACTGTAGGAACTAGGATGGAGATGACAGCTGAGAGGGGGGTGGATGCAGGAAGCTATCTATGACAACAGTGTTGATTGCCGTTATGCTATGCCAGTCTATAATCCAGTGTTACAGCTTCTATTGGGAAGGGTTGGGGGGTTGGGGGAGGCGCCTACAAGTCGATGAGCTGGTCCACCAGCAGCAGGGAGCGCGCCAAGCTGGGCAAGCTGGATTCAGAGCCGCCACTGTTACTGCGAGAGTGGCCTCCTGAAACTGGCCGGAGGGAGACAAAGAGGGGGGGACGAGACAAATACGGGCAAACAGAGGGGGGGCAGAGGAGCGGGAGTCACAACAAGCGAACACAGCAGTGAAGGAGGGGGAGAGAGGTTGAGAAAGAGAGAGAGAAGAAAGGGCAGAATTTACCCATCTACTACTGGCTTTAATGCATCCTTCACACCGAGGACGTTAAAGATAGTGCAGACACCTGATTCTGTTACCTTGCATTAAAATGCCTTTCATATTCCCATTGTGTCTAGAGATTATCAGTTAAACCTGAACATTTACAGTTGGTAGTAATTTGTATTATTAATACAAAACAAAACAAAACAAACAACAAAAAAAAAAACTTAAATATAACAGTTATCATCTGCGAAGCTGTGCTATTCTATGGACTTTGGTTTGTAATTCAAGACAGGGGAAGAGAAGCTGCCTTCTTTCATTTCAACTGGAATGTCAATGACAATGCAGGGTGAATGTTGTTTTATCTAGCTGAATTTATTTAAGCATCCAGTTCATCCAGAGTGGTCACAATGTTTCCTTGATCACCCCCAGAGGCTGTTTGGCAGATTGGATTATGATGCCTAATGTGTCTTAGCTGCGTTTATACTTGTATTTTCATGTGGTCAAACACAATCTGGTTGCAATCCCATCACCCGAAAAACGTTTTAATGCAAGGTGTAATGTGGGTAAGTAGGTTTGAGTATTTCATTCATTATTCAGCATGCAACTGAGACGAACCCAATAAACAGCTAATCACTGTTGTTTTTGTTTAATCATAAAGACCAACCTGTATGACCCGCTTTGTGTTTTACTGTGGAGAATATAAAGACTTACCTTGGGAGTTCTTTCGACCTGTTACAGGAATTGGATCAAACTCATCCTCTGTTCCGGCCTCTGCACTGGCCTGCTGGGGCTCAAAGTCTGAGATCAAGAGAGACGAGTCTGCAGGGGGGAAAAAAAAATTGTGATCTGATTGTGCCAAAGATTTTTTTAGGTAAAGTGATGAAAAGATAAGAAATAAGATATGATTCATCTTCAGTGACTTTGTCAATAGTCTAAAAATATTCACAAAAATTACATTTACAGCAAAAATCCCCCAAAAGAGGCTCCCCAGAGCTTGTTTGCTAAGATATTATGCTGAGAGATCAGTATAATTAGGATCATGCAGCTGGTGGTCAGGCTGCCAGGGAGTTGGCATCATCAACAATCGTCAAATGCTTTTGTTTACAAGCCATGAACCAGCAACTGAACCACAGTTGTGGAGCTCTAAATGTGGGACTCACAATATGGATTCACTTAACTTAACTTTATTCATCTGAAAAAGCAAACAGATGTGTCTAGAACAATATGTATTTGTAAATTATTTTAATTTCCATACTCTAATGTTATTAAGCTAAGGATAGACCTGACTTCAGTATGACTTTGGAATAGTTAAGGTTTGCAGAGGCAGAATGAATAAAACAATGTATGGACTCGTACAAAATAATCCCTTTCAATCATCAATTATGACCCAATAAGGGGTAAAAAAGAAGTTCTGATGTTTACTGACACTTATTTGACACTTTTTTTTCTACTTAATAATACATATATAACAACAACACATTTAAAAAATCAAACATGATCACTTGTAGACAATATCTAATCAAAGTTTAAGTGAGCACGACAGTCTTTTTAGTTCAAAAACATGGCACTGCTGTAGACATGCACACTTGTCACAAATTAAAAAGCACTGTGTGAGCAAAAATCTTAAAATCTTTCCACTGCACCAGCTTTAGGCTGAGTAGATTCTCCAGACAACAGGCTGAAATCATCCAGGGCAGAGGCAGCCGAGGTGGGAGCTGAAGAGACAGAGGAGGCGGCACTGCTTGCTGCCGGAGGGGCGGCAGGACCAGAGATCAGAGAGCAGCCCAGGAGAGAGTCGTCTGCGGTGAGAGGGTCTGGTGTGTGTGGGTCAGGAGAAGTCAAAGGCAGACAGAGAAACAAGCAAAGTTTAGTTATGGCTCAAGTACAGAGAAGAGAAGGACACAACACTCAAAGATTTGCAGTGATTCTGTTGCCGGTTATCAGACAGAATCTGCAACTCGTTGCTCCCTGTTTGCGTCTGTATTTCGCCTCCACTTTAAGTGATTTCTGTGGGGGAGGGAGATTCGATTTTCCCTTACCAAACAATCACCAGAGATCAACAGGTGTTTGTGGGTGAAGAAAGACACATGACCTTGTCTCAGGTTATTCATAGGTGTCTACACTGCGCTACATTACAGCCAAGTCGAGGCTGTTTTTAGTTGAAACACACAGATCCCCACAACAAGAAGCTCTGGTAGGAGGATTATAATGCTGTTTCAGTGATGGTTCAGGCTTGAGACTCTTCTTCAGACTCATCATACAGACACACACACACCTTTTGCAGACTCTTCCACAGAGCCACCAAAGGGATCAGACAATGATAAGAGGTCAGGAAGCATCAGTGAAGACGTGTCTGGAGATTTGAGTCCTTCAATCAGCTTCTCTGAAGGCCAATAGAGAATTAGAAATGATAAGCAGACATACTTGTGCAAAGCACAATTACAATATCAGCAGCAGCCAGAACTAAGAATAAGACCATGTGTGCAGTGGATGGATCCACAGAGAAAGTTATGTACCTGGTGCATCTGACAGTTCAAGGGTACCGAAAGGATCAGGAACAGCCAACAGTGACGCTCCTGACTCCACATCAACAATGGCTGATGGTCTCTCAACTGAAAACAGAGGCAGTCTTTTAGAGCAAAGATTTATAACACATTATGAAGGCTGAAAATGAGTCATAAAATGTTTTATTAGAGGAGCCTCTTTTTTTTTTAGTTTGTGTTTCTCCTCAAAGCTCTAATTAGTTACCTAAAACTGGTATTAAAAAGGGACTGTGGCTGCTTGAAATCCAAATTTTTAAGCAATTTACTCACATTTATTTAAACAGAACTTACTTAATCTTTCTATCACTTTCATTTAAGTAAAGGAATGTCTTTAATTCTGAGCAAGCAAACGAACCTTTGTTTTATTTATGTGATGCACAGAGGCAGGACTCTGAAAGCTATCTGATTAATGTATCTGTTGCATTAAGACATTTATCTCTTGGTTTTACAAAACACTACAGACATCAGAGACTCAGACGGTACAATTTATTTGTGGCATCAGTACAGTAATGTGGGGGAACAACTTTATTTATATTACTTTAAGGTACCTTGCCAATGAGATCAGTCAGTCTTCATATCAGCTTTGTTTTGATGTCCACATACTAGCATGCAAAATGGTCTTCTCAATTGCTTAAATTTAAAATTTGTATTTACAATCTACTGTTTTTTAGGGGCAGTCTGAGTTTGTCATGCAGTCACTGAGGACCTGTGAAGTTTCATGGTTCATGCAGCAGAAAGCACATAAGAAAAACAGTCATTCTAAATAAAAAAGGAGACGTACCAGTTTCTTGTGGTACATTATCTCCAGTTGAGGCCTGCAGGCCTGGTATCAACTCCTCAGAGGATGATGGCTCGAGTTCTGAAGGTACGTCTGCAGCCAGAAAGAAATCCCTTGTTATTAAACCTTTATCACATGTTAAAATACTGAATGCAAAAATGTGCACACAGACTTTACCAGCAGGCTTTTTGTCCTCTGCTTTAAATTCGTCTGCAGTGAGATTGGAGAAGTTGTCATCATCAAATGGGTTCCATGCCGGCTGTGTGGGGGTGTTGGTGGCAGCGCCAGATGCAGGAACAGCAGCTCCAGCTTTGCTTTGGTCCTGTGCTGCTTCACCAACACTGAGCTGAGCTGGCTGGGCGGTCCTTGGGTTTAGATGAAGGTGATTTACAGGTTTAAAATATGCACACAATATCATAACTGATACAAACAGGGGAAGACCTAAGTATGAAGTATTTATCAGGTTTATTCCGGTACACGTAGCACTTACTGGGTGAGGGCAGCATCTGCATTCACTCCTTGTGGCTGCTGTGAGGCATCACTCACTTGGACTTCAGCAACGACGCTTGCTGTGGCGTCACTTGGTACGCGCTTGTGGCTTCGTTCTTCGGTGGTCTTTGGAGAAGCAGGTGGACTCTGTTCAACAGGGGCATGGAGTGAAAATAAAGAAAAAAAGGCAAACACAAAAGATTGAAAATTATTTATGAAAGATTTCAATAGTTACAGAAAGTCTCACAGCCAAACATTTTAAAATAAAAATAAAAGCCAAATTTCCATTTTGCTTGGTCACAGTTTTTGGTGCAAAAGTCTCTCAGGAAAAAAAGTCTGATAGAGTAAAAAAATAAGACAAAGAGGGATAATGAATATTTTTCCAATTTTTTTCTCAAAGTCTTCCATAAGACAAAATGTAAACAATTGATGATGGATGGTTTAAGAGAAGACCAGGTCATGTCTCATTACTGACAAATGAAAAGGAATGAGTGACTCTCACAGCTCTGCATGACGGGCTTTAGAAGTCTGCTCACCGTTTCAGCTGCTTTTTGGTTGATCTCAGTGGAGGCAGGTTGAACCTGGGCAGCTGATGGCTGAGTTATCTGCTGCTGCTGAACGGGTGCAGACGGTTGACCAGGAGCCGGTTTGCTGGGTGAAGGCTGAGCCGCTGGCTGCTGAGCCTGGCTAGCCTGCTTGCGTCGAGCCGGGCGTTGAGGCGGGGCTGGGCTCGACGGAGTCTGGGCTGCCTGCTGGGAGGTGGTGCTGACCACAGAAGGAGGCGTGGTCTGTTGCTGAGCTGTCGGCTGTGCTTGCGGTTGGACATCAGCCTTGGTCACTGGTGACACGACTGCTGCTGCTGTAGTCTCTACTCCTGTGGCTGCGGCTGGCTGCACCGCCTGTGACGCAAAGATTACATTTGCATTTTGAAGAACTTTGTGCTCCAGGTTCCAAAAGCATCTGTGAGTTTTTTGTGAAATGTGTGTGACACCGATACAAGTTTTTTCAGTGTAATGTGTCAGTATGTACCTGCTTCTGTGGAGCTGCAGCCTGACTCGCATTGTTTTGTGACTGGATGAGTGGCAGAACTGAAGCCTGTGCCTTCTGTGACTGCAGAGCTGCAGCTGGCTGTGAGAGGTCTAGGCTGACTCCTGTGGGATGTTAAAAAAAGCACAGACTGCACATTACTCAACAGAATGGAAAAATTTCAAATTCAATATTATATGTTTTTACCAAAATGTAAATATCAAGCAACACAATAAGGTCTATCAGAGCTTCTGAAGTCTTAAAAGTAATCTACAAAAGAGGATTATAGAATCTGTTAAATTCCTATTAGAGACATCAAAGTGATCTGTAACAGGTACAAAACTGATATCAACAGAAGTGGCTTTTCAGAGAGAAGAGAAACTTATTAAATAATCACTCTGGGCAAGTGGTTAGATTACTTCAATTTGCATGAGTCTTAACCTGCATACTTGATCTGCTCCTGTTGAGAATTGTATCCAATACGTGCAAAAAGGATTAGAGGGATATCTTTCTTTATTCACATCTTTACTTAAAGGCTCAGTTTCTTTTCACTGTGACGATAAGAAGAACAAGGACGGAGTCCTGTACATACCCACAGGCTGAGCTGCACCACCAGGGACATTAGCCCGTTTGCGAGGGGTGAGAGCAGCAGGCTGGATGGGGAGGATGCCAGCCGCAGGCTGAGTATGAGCTGCTTTGGGCCTCTGGCGAGGGGTGATGGAGGTTTCAGTGGTGGGAATTGGGTCTGTCAGTCTGGAAACAAAAGAAGCATTTTGGCCTTCTTGTTAATCATGGCATTTAGTGTCATCGTAGTTCTGAATGAGTATTAAAATTTTGACTGTACCTAATTACTTCCACACAATGTAGTGTTGCTACAGCTTTAATGGTAATTCTATGTAAGCAGGTCATGCTTGCCTGGGCTTAGTCTGGCTCTTCTTCGCTGCAGCAGCCTCACTTGCTTTGATTGGCTCAGGGAGTTTAGAAGGAATTTGAGAATTCTGGATTATGGGGAAAAATGTAGAATTGTTAAAGACATCTTGAACTTCCTCGAGACAGCAGTATCAGTCCCAATAGTACACATTAAAAAACTATGAGATATGTGCAGTAGGCTGTATTATTGAGTAACATATCTGGTGCTAGAAAGCATTTTCTACATAATGCAGTTGATTTTATTGCAGTCTTGCTCCAGCAGTCTGTAAACTTATTGGCCGGGCAAAAAACCTATAGCAGATTCCACAGAACACGACATGAAAATTGATTCCTGACGAGAGAAAAGCAAAGCAAATCCAAATATTCTTGCTGACGTTGGGACTGAGAGAGACTGACCTTCACATTCTGAACAGGACAGGTCCGCTGAGCTAGTTTAAAAGCAAAATAGGACACCTGGTAGATATCTGGTCTTTTGTCTGGGTCTGGCTCCAGCATGTACCCTGAAAAAAATCCCACGAAAAAGATGTGACTAAAAGAAAGAGAGTTAATGAAAGTAGATATTCACACTTAAACCACAGGTTTATATTTGATTTTATGTAGATGAAACATAATTAGAGCTGAAGAAGGACTGACGAATGAGGCAGTGAAGATCGTAAGAGTAGCGGGAGTTATCTGGAATGGTGAAACTGCCATCACAGATGGCCACCTGGCTTTCACCAAAGGGCAGAGTGAAGAAGCACAACTTGTACAGCAAACAGCCCAGTGCCTGGAGAAGACAACAACAACATGCATGCCCCATCAAACCAGAGATAAAGACAGAGGAGAGACAGAGAGGAGAGGAAAGAAGAGGAGGAGGGAAAACAAAAGCGATAAGAATAAAGAAGATGGGAGGATAGATGAGAGGAGAGGGGAAGGGGTGAAGAGGAGAGGAGAGGAGAGGAGAAAAGGAGAGGAGAGGGATGAAAAAAGAATGGAAGAGAAGAGAGAAAAGAAAAGAGGAGATTAATCAAGGGCACCAATAATAAAACAGGCTTTTGAGCTGTTAAAGTACGACAACTTTAAATTTTCTTAAAAAAAGACTTTAATTTTTCTTAAATAAGAATTTGGAACAATCACAACAACTCATGTGTACTATTAAACAAACCCACATGGTCAAAAAATTTCTCTTTGAGACCTGTTTTGGGCCACTGGTCATTATATGAAAACTACATTTTGCAGCAATGGAGGCTACGGGGTTTAGTTAATTTATAGTATCTACAGTACGTGGGACACTTATAAACCCCCATCATGATGATCACAGAAGTGTGTCCTCCTCACTCACCCAGATATCTGCCTTTGTGGTGATAATCTTGTTGTTGTAGAGGTTCACCATCTCAGGCGCACGATATGATAAAGTAGTGTACCTGAGAGAAAAACATGAATAAATCAGTAAAAATTGAAGAAAACAAAAATAGGGGGAAACTATCCGTTTTCATTGTGGCAGTAAAATACAACAACCTGTACTGGATTATGTGCTCACAAACATGGATAAAATATATAAAAGTTTAATTTTCCAACATGCTTAACCTGTGCAAACACATCAAAATATTTACAGTGCTGTGTAAAACCCTTGAGTCCATGAGGATGAGATAAAAAATTTCAATAGGTAACAAGAATCATAAATGAGGAACTGCTGACAAGTTTCCGTGCAGACATACTTAAAAGGAGAGCTAATGAATGAAAGCTGCAAATATCACCGAGGTAGATGAAAAGAGGCACAAACTTTTTAATCTCTTCCTCCACAGCGGCCACTCCTTCAGTCTGTGGGCTCTGGAACTTGTTAGTGGCGCTGCCAAAGTCACACAGCACATAATGACCCTTGTCATGGAGGAGGATGTTTTCCACCTACGGAAACACAAGAGGTCAGACTCCACAACAAGGAGTTTATACATGAAAGGATCCAAACTGGACTTTAAGTGTTAGGAGGCGCTGCAGTAATTGACCAATTCTGCCAAGTCAAACACAAAGTTCCACCAACTCCACCAACATTTCCACTTTTCATACGAAAATTAAGGTCAGCTGCCCTGTAATGATACATTCTAACACGGACAGACACACACACACACCCTATCATATTCAGTTCTTTAACGCAAATCAAGAAAAATATGCACTGTAATAAAAAGTCATGTTTTCATACGGACTAATCTACTGAGCAACAGTAACTTAAAACTAAAGCTACAATCACACTGCAGTCAACTGGGCTCTGCAGAAACTGAAGCATTTTGGGTATTTTGACAGCTGACAATCGCCTGTCCTCTCATATTCAGGCTTTCCATAATTAAACACAGTGTCAGCTCACGCAAACCTATCAGTCATGATTCTTCAAAACACATCACAGCATGGTGAGTGGGAGTTTCCCCTGAGTTAACACAGGATGGGCTGCCACCCATCCTACGTACTGCAGACAAGTATGCAAAAGGTGTCACCTTAAGGTCTCGGTGGATGATTGGTGTCTTGCGCTGGTGCAGGCGAGAAACAGCATCGCAGGTGTCACAGAAGATCTGCAGCACCTCAGCCTCTGTGAAACCCGTCTGCAGCCTCTGGTTCATCAAATTTACCACCTGCCCCCCTGCAAAATAACTTACAGTTATGTAGTAGCAGAAGGATGAATATTACCTTTGATCTTATAACACTGATATAAAATGCACCAACTGTTTTGTTTTCAATCATTCACCAATAAAAGCACATTTCCCCTGCAACGCTCACCTTTGCAGTAGTCCATAAGGATGAGAACCTCCCATACGTCCCTTGATCCCATAGCTGTAATACTAGAGTCCAGATAACCAACAATATTCTTGTGACCAACAAGGTCTTTCTACAAGGACACAAAACAACATTCAAGAGCATTAACAAACCACATTTCATTAAAGATTTGGAACAAAACACAACTACTGATACATAAGTTTGCACAAATTACTTGATTTTCTATTTTAAATGAATCAGAGAAAAGTGCCACAGATGTGAAAGAATGATCTGCAACATGAAGAAAAAGACGGAAGAGCAAGGGAAAGGAAATATTATCATGTTATCTCCATCAAAAATGACACGGTCCTTCAAGCGCTGATGCTCATACAAAAAACTCCTACAACTCTTTCTACAAGGCATCTTGGGAGGAAAGTAGGACATGTAAGACAATACTATGAAAACAAAAACAAAGCACACCAAGGACCAGATGAGGAAATACAGTACAGCCATCCAAACAACGCTGCTGCAGGCCGTGTGTACCTCATTCAGCACTTGTTCTTAGTTATTCTGGACAGAAAAGAGAACTGTGAATTTCCTGGAAATTTGCAGACACAACCAGAATTTCAAAGGGCTGTTTGTGGATGCATTCGCATGTGGTTTTAACCTCCACAGAAATCACATGAGCTGAGCATGTGAACAAGGAAAAGAAAGGTTTTATCACAGCAACTCACCATTATTTGAATCTCGCACTTGCACACCTGCAGATCATGCTCATTGTTGACATACATCCTCTTCAGGGCACAACGCACCCCTTGATTTGTTCGCACAAGGAACACAATAGCAAAACCACCTGCAGGATTCAGAGAGAGGGCATATGGAACTGTCAGTCCCCAGTGAGATGATAGACAAATTGCCAGTGAAAAAATGGGCAAAAACATGGACAAATGTGACAAGATTATTACCAGTTTCAAGTACAATCAATACAAAATGTAAAAGATATATCTAAATCACTACTCTCACAACAGGGCATCATGATTTTGGACATTTAGCTGACATGCTAATTTACTCCCTTTCAACCGAACAGCTGCTGTAATTTGTGTTCATGCAGCCTTGCATCAATACAGACAATCAGGACCAAATGGAGCAGCCTTATAGTGTTATGTATTAGTCATGCCATAGCTGTAGGGTTTACGTAGAGGCCTACATTGAGGCCTAACCATCTGGTATAGCTCAAACCACAAATTCACTTTGCCGAGTTTAGTTGTGACAGCGTCACTGGTTTCAGGCATTGTGATTCATTGCCATCCTCAACTTGGCATGTGTGAAATGTTTGTTCACCGGACTCCAGCACTATAAATTTGCCAGACATACCTATGGACAGAAGTGCAGGTTGAGGCTAAGGGTTAGCATCAACTCCTGTGCAGACATTAATAATTAGTTGTGCAACACTGTTTTTCCTTAATGTTCTCACTCATATTCTGTTTTTCAAACCTTATACTGTACTTTCATTAGCCTGTATGCAGCCTGTACCTGAACTACAAGATACTGTTGCCTCACATGAATTTTAATGTTACTGTTTTACAAAGGAAATATAAAAATAAATAGATGGGATTCTGAGGTTGAAATGATAAAATCAATTTTCTTTAGGTCAAGAAAAAAGCTTCTTCTTCAGCCTCTTTTTCATCTGGAATTTGGTGTTCGAGCTGAAAAGCCTTTGAAAGTGCCTCACTCTGGTATCTAGAAAGAAAACCATCAATCCTGTGCAACCTACAGATTCTACAGTACACTAACCCTTTACTCATTAATCATTATTAATTATCATATTTTTATATAACTGCTCTGGCTGTAATGCACTGGGGAGATCTCCTCCTCCTTGGATCATACTCCTGAATCATAAACCAGCTAATAGGACTGTTATTGTTAGAAGGGAGCAGTAGGCCTCTAGTTTGCATCTATGTTTCCAAGATACAAAGATGCAAAGCTCCATCACCCCTGTGGGGATGGTATAAGGTTACGTCCCTGATCTGGCATATGGTTTGAGCAGGCAGGACAACAAGCATTAATACACTCTTGCTGCAACAACATGTATGAAAATTAAAAAAGGGGGAAAACAAGCAAATGGCATCATCCAGCCAGTGCAACCCCTTCTCACCTTCAGCAATGATCTCCTCCACGGTGACTTGGTGCCGCCCGACAGTGAACGCTCTGCCAATGAAATTTCCGCCTGCGTGACTGGACCCCGAGCTGCCACCTCCTCCTCCACCAGAACCAGGCCCGGAGCTCACCAACTCCCGACGAGAATCAAAGAACTTCCTCATGTTGTCAAAACGACAGGAGGCGTAATCTGCGGCTTCAAACACGGGCGCACAGCTTGTACTCTGTGCGCTGAATTATTGCACTGATAGATAATAATGCAGGTCAAGATTGTAAAAGTTACAGAACCCGACCACGGCAAGCAAATCTATTTGCCAGCCTCAAAACATGGGCAGTGATGCCCTTGTCACTTATGATGATGTTGAGACTAGCCAGATTTTTTGTGGCAAATTTTCCATTTGCTTGCCAACACAAGCCAGTTGGTGATAGCTAGAGCGGTTGCGACTGGCCGTTATGTAAGTGAATTACACCACCCAGGAGGCTAAAGCATCTCCGAGAGAAAGTATTTCTTTAGCTGTCCATCCAGCTGTTCATGGTCGGCTGCTGATGATGATAACATTAGGTCCTTCTCCATCTCGTCCAGCCATTCCCAAGCTAGCTAAGTGCTAGCTACTTACGCGCTATGACATTTCGTGTAAGGTTATCCAGGTTATCCTCTGAAGATAACGTCTCAGAGTGCGATGTTTCCGACGTGTAACCTGTGTGATACTGTTGCTCGAAAAAACCTTCCCATCCTCAGTGAAGTGAAGGAAACCGTTTGGTGGCACACAGCTGCCCGTCCAGCTATTTAATTGCTCCCATTTACGATAAAACTGTGATTTTGGGATGCTAACGCATTAGCGCGATGCAGCCTTTCAACAACACAAACACGCGCAGAGTCGACAGAAACCTAGAGCCTTTCGTCTCCCGCAACCGTGGCTGCAAATGACGAAACCCAGAAAATGACATCTATCAAAGCATTAAACAGAGGTTTCAACCCAGCAGCCTAATCTCTGCAACCACAGCAATCTTTGGTTGCCAGCGATATCGCAACATCCTAGCTGTTGCTGTTGACGTGCGGGCGGAATTATGGGCATTGTAGTTCACAGAGGACTGCGCAGATGCAGCTTCCCCATCCCCCTCGCCTATGTGGTCATATGCTGCGTTCAAGTGATGTCACTCAGCATGTAAACAAGTAGTGGGAAAAAACAGTCACAACAGCTTAGTTACAGTTAGGAAATATCTGTCACTATGTGAAAACAGTTACTGTAGAGTCATAAAAACCAGCGGAAAAAATTGTCATCTGAGTTACCATCCTATCTGTTTGCCTATTTTAAAGTAAACTATGGGTAACCATGGTCCTGTTTATTAAAAGTATGGAAATTTAAAGTGCAATTTTATTATGGTATTATGCATTATACTACAGTATGCTATTCAACTAGGTTATTATTAGACATGTATTAAGGTAGAAGCACGAGTTTACTATTGTACTTGCTTTAAGTGAACCTAATTTCCAAATAGGCCTATTTTTTTAAGGCTGAAACTAATATTTTTTATTTTTTAACCTTCACACTGATAAATGTTTTTACCATTCAAAAGTTAAAGCCTCAGTATAGCAGTTAGTTAAAACTGTTGAGACATAAAACAAGTAATGCAGCAAGTTCAAAAATTCATGAGGCATTAAAAATAATTTAACGATTGCTAAAATAGCTGCCATTTACCCTGTCTGTTTGTCAGCTAATGAATTAATCCATTACGTGTTGCTGATAGCTATACTTAAATATACTGCTGAGTAGATAAACTCATTATAAGATATTATATCGTTCATATAGTTCATTGTATTTTCTGTATACAAAAACATTCATACGTAAGTAAATATAAAAGCTGTCTAAACATGTTGTGATACAAAAAGAACAGTATTCCCGCTTGTCAGTGGTGGTTTTCCCGGTCTGTTCGTTGAGCCGACAATCCCTGAATGCAGCAATTCGCGCAATGGGAGGATCCCGTCAAAGATTTGCATCGCAGTGGGTGGGACCGGTGGGACGCGGCAGCAGCTGGTAGTTATAAGGTTTGGTTTCCTGGCAGGGGACGCACTACCCTCCCGTTGGTCTCAACACTGAGCGATTTGACCTCAGGACAGGTAAGAGGAAAATTTAGCGATCCTCCAGCTACGTGTTTTGCGGTGTTCCTTGCGGTGTTCATTTTGACAGAGTTGAGCTAAGTCAGGCGGTTGTTCCTCTGCCTGCAGGGTGTGCCCCCTACTTCATGCCAAGTTAACTGTTAGTCTTACCCAAGTCTGCTTCCTGAATCACTTTTAATACGTCTTGTATTAGTCTTGTCTTGTTTTAGTTAGTCAAATGCGTAAGATTATATGACTTTAAGGTATTCAATCCAGTAGCAATAATAACTTTGCAAATAATTTCATGCAAACTTTTTTTTTTAGTCTTTACTTTCAACTTGTAGATGAATAACTTTTCCTACTATTGCTCAATTTAACATGAACTTGCTGACGTTATATGTTTGAGATCCAATCACTTCCTTTCAAACTCAAAACTGTATGAACAATACACTTGGAAATTAGAATATAGGAACAGGGAAACATTTGCATCGAAGCTGATAAAAAAAGTTTCACAGCCTCATTGTGACCTCTAGGCCGTGAAAAATACAAGAAAAACATGTGATTTTAGATACATTGTGTTTTGCATTTTACTATTTAAAGTAAGTGTTTGCATAAGAAATAACAAGCTGTAATTTTGTTTGTTTTGCAGAGGATTTCAAAATATTTACACTATTTGCATTTAGCAACAGGATACACTTATTCTTTATTTACCTACTGTGTTCTGCATGTATGGATTGAGTGTGTGTAGCAGCCACCTGCCGTGTATTTACATCACAAACCACAGAGGTGTGGCTCTTGCCCTATGGAAAGAGTTCAGGTCGCTATGTATTTACTGTCACACTCTTTTTTGTTTAATAGGTAGTGTAAACATTGATTGGGTTTGAGTGTAAATTAATGTGAGAATAATCAGATCCCTAACATCTGTGACATGGACACATTTTCTGCATCACTGGGGCTTGTGAACTAAATTGGTCTTCTTCTTAAATTTTAAACCAAACGGATTATGACAGATATATGATGACAGTGTCAGAGGGTAAGTTAATCCCTACAGGTAGGAAAACCAGGCTACCTTTGCTCTCAGTGGTATAATTACAGGTGTGTCCAAACAAACCTTAGCTTAATGAGATTAGCTCCCAAGAAACTGAAACAGACATGGAATGCAAGAGCCCATGACCACATGTGTGCGATGGAAACCCTCTCTGAGATGATCACCCTCATACAATATTAATTAGAGGTTAATAAGGGTCACGCTCAAAACTGAAACCATTTATTGCCCCCTGAACCTGATACTGCAGTTGATTTCATCTTGTGCAATTGAAAAACTATCATCATTTATTTGTTCTCTTGTAGCTTTTTCCAGCTTTGCTTTTGGAAATCCGCACTCTTCCTACAATGGCAGCGGTAAGTCCATCCTGTCCTGTAGCTGCTGTTCCACCTGAGCACAGTGTAATGAATCAACAGTCATGTAATCAACAATATTTTCATTAATTTGCATCACCATTAGAAACTGCCATTTTAATTTGCATGGTTTTGCATAGGGCTGTTTGATAATAAAATATTATTGTGATGATATGGCACTGTTGCGATTTACAATTGTTCTTGCAACCTGTGATAAAAGTTAAAAGTGCACAAGGCAACTTTTCTAGAGGCCTATAAAGTAAGAAGGAGACAGAGCATTTGCTTCAAAGGAAAACAATTTGCAAGAACTTATGTAACTTTCAGATTTATTTGGACTAACATTTCTATATTTGTAATGTTTTTTCAGAGACTAAAGTAAAAAAAAAGCACATTGGCCATCTACATGATATACTAAAAAATAATACTCAAGGAGTTACATATTTCACCAAAAAGTCTTTAACCAGTTGTCATGTACAGTATATTTTAATGTGAAACAAAGATATGGCCTGTAACATATATAAACATAAATATTATGTTAAGTGATGATTTTTTAAGTTTGCATTTCACTTAATGTTATCAATGTTACTGCCTTGCTGTTTAGTAGCTTATAAAGTCATAATGTAGTGTGTGTATTGATAATGTAAAACATCCTTTTTGGCAAAGTGATTCATATTTCAAGTTTAACCTTAAGCTAATGAAATGATTCTTCAAATACATTTATAAAGAAGAGGAAGAGATGGGCTCTTATAGCTAGTTGCACATTTTAAAGTTAGACACATCTGTTCCTGACACATAAAGAGAAGAATAACTGACTGTATAGCGTATTAGTAGTTAAATATTACAGATATTTATTAGCCTTTCAAGGTTGCATCCAGTGTTTATTCAAACATAGAAAATATCCTGCTTTGAATAATAACATGCCTGATATATTTTTTGACAAAGAAACTTCAGTTAACCACTTCCAGATTCTTATAAGGACATCTTCTCCTTACTTACAATGAAAAAACACAGAGTCACTTACTCTCCTCCGAAGACAAATGTTAAAACAATGGTCTATCTTCAAATGACGCACACAATGACAGTCAAACATTCAAGTGAAGTCAACAACAAGCAAAAGTCATTTTTGACTGCACATTGTGTCTGTTTTTTATTTCTGTTTAATATATATAATTGTTTGTGATTTTCTGATTTTATGACAGATTGGAACCCGTGGAACAGTGACTGAGGCAGCTGGTTTCAACCCAGACGAAGATGTCAAGAAGCTCAGAGAAGCCATGAAGGGAGCTGGTGAGTGAGACAAACCATGGATATGTTGGACTGTGTAATTAAGATGAGGTCTCCATGGGAAAAAAATATCATTATTTTCTTCCTTGTCCTCTCTTTTCCTCTCCTGGAAAGTTTGAAAGCTAAATTCAGTGTTGCTTAGTACTTGCGTTGTCATGGCAGCTTTAAGTTCTCTATTTTTATCGTTTGTTAATTCTTCTGAGTGCTTCTTTACGCTTTGTTGCACCTTTTGACATTGTATTGTAAAGCTTCTGCTCTAATAAGGAAAATTAATCTAAACTTTGCTGATATGCTGGTGGCAAACTAATCTCATTAAGGGTCGCACTGTCCCGAGACCATGTTGGCAGGTATGAGCCACTCAGAGAGGTGCATCCTACCAAACACTCAGGAGTTTATGACGATCACATTTCTGTCTCTATCAGCACATTCATGGCATGGAATGTTGACGCTGTTAAGGTTTGTTAGCGTAATCATCATCCCCTGACTGCTCTATCGCAAACAGATGTGTTCTGTGCAGATGCCAACAAAACAGCTGTGTGTTAGGATCATCTGCAGTGTTGCAGTGTTGCTGCCTGATTCTGTGTCCAAGAGTTAAGGGCTGAACTCTTGGGCTAAAATGAAGCTCTAACGATATGAATATCTGATTGTCACATTCTGATCCCTTAGATATTTTAGATTTATCTTAGTGAAGGTAATGTGATTCTATGT
Organism: Acanthurus leucopareius; assembly: GCA_029814765.1. Lineage (NCBI taxonomy): Eukaryota > Metazoa > Chordata > Actinopteri > Acanthuriformes > Acanthuridae > Acanthurus > Acanthurus leucopareius. Next base: position 3,610,799 of record JAQMCX010000027.1, read on the forward strand.
TGTGTTATTTTTCTCAGGCACCAACGAGGCAACTATCACCGAGGTCCTTGCCCATCGTACCATCGCCCAGAGGCAGCGCATCAAAGAAGCGTACAAACAAGCACTGGGGAAGGTGAGAGCTCTGTCAGAGCTGTGCTCACAGGCAGCAAACCGAGTGAATGAAAATGTGTTTTTCATCATAAATCCACAAACATGAAGCAGACAAAGCGAAGGAACGAGCACCAGGAGAATCTGCAAAGCTGCACTGATGGAGACTGTAGCCAGCAGCAGTGGATGTTCAGCCCCTCTGCCTCTTTCCACTGTGCACTTTTTTATCACTTTTTCACTCAGGGTGGGATTTTGCTGTGCTAACATAGTGCTGATTGTATGCAAGTTAACCATTAACTTTGAAGCAGAAACTAATACCACCAGTAAACAAACACCAGGACAGAGGGGCCTTGTAGTCTGTTATAAAGGGGAACGTTCCTTTCCATAAACAAATGTACATTTAGCCTGCAGAGGTATACTCTCCACTAACTGTTTCTTTGTGTCATGATAATATAGATCGATATATTAACTAAGAGGGAAGTTCAGAATGTTAACCGTGTTGACATAATGAGATAATTATCACCCCCTGGTGCTTTGCCTGTTAAGATGTCAATAAAAAGTTATCTAAAAGTTCCTCTCAGGCGGTTGTAGAGACAGCAGACCTTGTGAGTGGAATCCTCACAGGCAGAAAGAGTGACTCATGTTGGACATGGCGACGCCCACATGTGGTCACACAGCAGAGTTGTGTGGAACAGCTCCTCTGTTCATAGAGCTGTGTCTTGAAACCACACCCTCCAGTGAAGACACTTATCTGGAGTGGACGAGGCTTGAGGGGAATAGTGGAATGTGTGAAGTCATGTCTCACGTCCACGCTAGCAACACAAAACCCAAACTTAAAGCCAGTGTTTACTCAGTTTAATGCCAAAAATAAGCAGTTTTCAATACACATCCCCCTTGTTGATGAAGTTATTGAAGCAGTGGGAATGAGGGGTGGGCTTGTCTTCCTGTTAATCCATCTGCTCCCGTCCTCCTGCAGGACCTGGCTGATGATCTGTCCTCAGAGCTGAGTGGGAACTTCAGGAGTGTCGTTCTGGGTCTGCTGATGCTCTCGCCTGTGTATGATGCCACCGAGCTGAGGAATGCAATGAAGGTTACAGTTTCTCATTTGCATTTTTCTCTTTTTGCAGAATAATGCTTGCGAAAGTCTATGTTTCATTGTTTTATGGCATATCCTTTAAGCTAGGGCTCATGAACTCATCTGGTGCATTCACTATAGAAATATCTTGTTTTTTTAACACGTATTGGCTCTTCGCAGGGGGCTGGAACGGAGGAAGCTTGTCTCATTGATATTCTCGCTTCAAGGTCAAATGCTGAAATAAATACCATCAATGCTTTCTACAAGAAACGTAAGCATGACGTCAGGCCATGGTGTGTTTCAGTGCTCATTGGCTCTTATGGATTGTGTATGTTATCTGATATTGTCAGTGACGAAGCCTCTATTCTCTGTTTTGAAATGCAGTGACCTCGATTATCAGAAAACACTGGATGGCATAAATTATTCATAAAAGCCATTCCTGTTGTTTAAGTGGCAGTTTATTATTTGCTTATTTTTTAATCTGTACTTGAAAGGACAGCAGTCACAATTGGTTTCTAAAGAGTTCTTAAATCTATTTGTCTTTCAGTGGACATCATTTAATTGTTTGTTCTTTGAAGTGTCGCTTGTACATGTTTTGTGCCATTTGTACCAGCACAGGTGAATTTAGATGATTACACAGTTTTAAATATTTGCCTTTGACATTTTTACAAATCTCGAAGACGTTTGCTCTTTCTGTTCCTTTTCTGTGGTTTTAACATTAAATCATGTGACTGTTTTTTCTGTGTGTTTACGGTAAAGAAATCCCAAAAAACAGAAAATCTGCTATTTTATCAAGTTTAAGCTCATTGTCATGGTTTAAAGATGGTACCTGCTTTACAGCCTTAAGCTATAGACAAAGTCATAGACTGTTTCTCAGGTAGAGAGAAACACTTGAGAAATAGAACTGGTAATTAAAGTCATTAGCCATAACCGAGGTTGCCAAAATCAAAAGGTATTAGTTTACATCTGTTTAAATGTCTTAATTTTGTTTTTCATTGGCAGAATATGAAAAATCCTTGGAAGACGCTGTGTGTGGGGACACATCTGGAATGTTTCAGAGGGTTTTGGTTTCCTTACTCACGGTAAGCAATGATTAATCCATAACTTCTTCTTGCTTGAACCAATGCAAATGTTTTTGCTCATTATAATAATTTATATAAAAATGAACAAGCCTGTATGCATTTTTTGATTATAATTCAATTTGATGAATAAAATCCAGTTCAAGTAAGACAACTAAGTCCCAGTATCTTGCTGTAAAACTTTAGATTTTAATGAGATCTATTTCATTTTCACTTAGAGTTGATTTGTTGATTCAAGAGTTTTAATTTTCCTTCGAAAGCTCAAGATGACCTTTAACATGTCAGTAGGAACAGGGGTGAAAACTTTTTAAAACATTCCTTGTAGGGAAGAGGAAGCAGTAGTCACTTCTGTATTACAAAAGCACAACTTTTTGTTCTCCTGTGAATCATAAAACCATTTTCTCTTATTTTCTGCACTGCAGGCTGGCCGGGATGAAAGTGACAACGTGGACGAGGCTCAGGCCGTTCAAGATGCCAAGGCAAGAGATCAGGTTCTATTAGATTAACATGTGTGTCTTTTATGACCCTAATTTTTTCATTTTTGTGATTATAGGAAATCTATGAGGCCGGTGAGGCTCGATGGGGCACCGACGAGGTCAAGTTCCTCACAGTGCTTTGTGTGAGGAACCCAAAACATCTACTGAGAGGTATTATCACTAAACATTCACGAACATCATATTAAAGAGGGGTGGGCTTGTCTTCCTGTTAATCCATCTGCAGATAGTCTGCAGACTTGATACCTCTGGGTTCATTAGTGCTGTTGATGTACTTCCCTTTATTAAATAGAGAGATATCTGAAATCATGTAGTAGAATCTGGAGACTTTACTGACCCTCTGTTGCAGCTTAAGGAGCCAACACTTACTTTCATCTTCACTGAATTAGTATCACAAGTTTGATAATGAAAAAAATTAAAAGACTGAATAAATACCATTAATTTATGTGGGTTTTTTTTCCTTTAGTTTTTGAGGAGTATAAAAAGATTTCTGGAAAAGACATCGAGGAGAGCATCAAGAGGGAGATGTCTGGCTGTCTGGAGGACGTCTTTCTGGCTATAGGTCCGTCTCTGCTGCAAAGTTTTCCTTGATAATTATATTAATTGTGGAAGTTTCCTGTAGAAAGACACTGAAGTGACTGCCTAGAACCAAAATCAAAAAATTAGGAACACCTGCTCTATCAATGCAATCCAATACAATAACTGTGTGTTAAATGCTGATGCTTTGAAGCATCGGAGACGTGTTGATGCAGATTTATAATAATTTTGAGGCTGCAGTTGCTGGTTATTAATTTTGTTGCAAAGCTTCTTCTGTATTTTGTCTACCTGACTTTAAAACTTTGAGTTTTTATATTACTAAATTTTTGTTGGTGTTGTGACAACGTTTGCATCTCATGTGCTCGGATCTGTTTCTGCTTTCCAGTGAAATGCATAAGGAACAAGCCAGCGTTCTTTGCAGAGCGTTTATACAAGTCAATGAAGGTAAATATTTCATGCCTGTAATGCAGTAAGTGGAACATACTGATGTTATCACACTGTATGTAGTGAAGAAAAAAGCAGAGGTGAAGTCTAGTACATTTTAAACAGTCTGTCTCTCTCTCTCTCGCTCTTATCAGGGCCTGGGCACTACAGACAGTGTCCTCGTCAGAATAATGGTTTCCAGGGCGGAGATCGACATGTTGGATATTAAGGAACAGTTCCTGAAGATGTATGGCAAGACGCTCTACTCATTCATCAAGGTGAGGCCTTTAAAACTAGGATACACTGCAGTAAGCAGAAGCTTTACAATACATCACCTGTGATATTATTTAACAATAACAAGGATTTTAACGTCATATAATACCTTCATGTAGCTTTTGAATTGTGATAACACTGTTTTATAATAGTTTTATTTAACTTGATTAGCTGATGTCACATAATGAATTACACTGGCTGTTTTTTCAAAGGGCTTGAAATGTGATTGTAAACATCACAGCGTTTAATTTCTGTTTATCTTCATGAGACTGAGCACAGTTCTTCCCTCCGCTGCTCCTTTGAAGTCTCACTGATCTCTCTTTTGCTGTGCAGGGGGACACATCAGGAGACTACCGCAAAATCCTGCTGGAGCTGTGTGGAGGCGAGTAGAAGAAACGTCAGGAAAAGCATCCACCTCTGTTTTAATTCTGCAGTCACATAATGAGCTTGTTTTCTGTGGATGTCTAAATGTAGCTCACCTTTTTGCTTCTTTCATGGCCTTTACATTTCACTGATTGAACACGGTGCCTTGTTTAACTGTTTGTACTGTAATATCAATTAAACCAAAGATCGGTGACCTTTTACACACGTCTGTGTTTTTGTTATTGATCCTGTGTTAAGGTTTAATTGATTGTTTTAGTTAGAGAGGGAGAGATTTAAGCTCCTCTCATCTTTAAGGACACGAGAGATGAATGTTATTGGCTTCAAGCAGCAGGTCTTGTTGTGGCGTAACATTTTTATCATTGTCCAGTCAGTGAGGTCCATTTGTTTAATTGGTAGCAGCTCTTCATTTGATGAGTCAGCTGTTCGTCATTTGACTCAATTACATTAACGGGCTGCTAGCTTGATTTGAGAGGCAGTAAAGTGTGCTCTAATCAAATTAAGGAGGATGTCTCATGGCTCATGCAAACTTACAGCACCATCTCAGAGCAATAAGCCTGGGAAATAATATGCAGCGGTTGTACTCAAGTTGACCACTAGGTGGAACTAGAGCAACTCTGTATGAAGTTGGTTTGGATGAAGCAGGAAGTCAAACAGTGCAAAAGAATCCATCAGCATCCTCTGTTTGTGAATAGTTCAGCTGTCAGTGTCAATTTTTTCCATTGAGTGACAAAATACGACTCATTTGCAATGTTATTATTTCCTCAGAAATACTGGTGTGGAGTAAAAACCATGTTCTTTATCATAAGCCGACTCTCTTTAATATACAAGCAGTTCTGGCTTTACAGCAATACAATCACCACCACAGGATCTCCATTTACTGTGTGTGGTGCAAACAGGAGGAAGAACAAAACTGCTAAGCCCTCATCAAACTGATTATTCACCAGTCATCATGTTAGAGAGTCGAACAACTGCATCCGTTTATGTCTTTCTCCGAGGGGCTGCCACCCTCTGCGACCATCTGGTGAAAGCCTTATTCAGTCATTTGAGAGTGTTCAGAAGCAACTGTGTTGTCAATTTGAGCTCCAGAAAGGCTTAGATGTTGATTTTTAAAACTTTGTCTCAGTGGTATATTTGTTTTGCACAGAGTTTTTGTCCCTGGTCTTATGTGCAACGGTGATACTCACAATGTTAGAAGAATGATGTAATAATATGAGAACAGTAGTATTGTGTTTCAATTTAAGTGCTTTCAACCATTTTTAGTAAAGCAATACCTCTGCCTTATTGTGCTAAATATAAATCATTAAGAACACCTTCTTTTTTAAAAATATGTGGCATAAAGTCTATTCATTAGACACAAAGAGGATTTTTTTAAACTGTATTGCATGAAATGTAAGAAAAAAGGAAGAATGTATAAAAAATGTTTAAAAAAATTGAAACTGCAGATAAAAAAAAAACACTGTTAAGATTATAAGTGTTTTAAATGTCTGCACATGAACTTTTTTTTTATCAAATATCAAGTTGTTGTCTGAGGTTGAGATGTGCAGGAAATCCCTAACAAATGCAGGAAGGCCCTAAATGAATGAGGCTGTGTGGGTACAGCAAACAAGAACCAGAAGGTCACACGGGGAGACAGTTTGTTCATAACCACATCACTGGCTTAATGAACATCATGATTAACTGATGGTGCACAATATAGCAAATATTACCATAGCAACAGAAAGAAAAAGCACAGCAGCAGCAGCAGCAGCAGAGAAGACGTCCTAATGTTTATGGTACACTCAACCCTCTGAATGCGGACATGTAGGTGGGGGGCTGGGACATAACATACCATTATCATCATAAAGATAGAGATACGTAAAGGATGCAGCTATTATTCACAGTTTAGTTAAAGGAACTCAACTGTCGCTCCGACTCTGATTCTGTGTCACTTAGAGATGTAAATATGGAATTAACAAAGCTTATATTCAAAAGTTAAATTCAAAATACTTTGCAGCTTGTAAAAAGCGACAAGATGTAGTGGCAACCTAAATTTAAACAAATAAAAATCAGAATTGAATGAAATGGAATGAGGCCCACTCCTTAAAAGGATGAAAAAATACTTAGAGATTATTAATTTTTCCAAACTTTGTAACAGCTTCACTTTTTCATAAAATTACCCCATCTTTTTTTGACAAGGACATAATTATGACAACATGAACAAAAATGTGAAAATAAATAAAAAGGTTTACTAAACTTGGCTAACTAAAAGTCAGACATTGTTTTTTGTGAGGTTTCTGTTTGTGTGCGCATGTGTGTAGGTGTGTTTAGTAGCAGAACTGTGGGGGTGGAAATGCTAGTCAGTCATTTTGGTTCAAACTTAAATATCTACAGAAAATTCAAAAGACCTTTATTCCCAGCGGATTAATCATACTTGTTTTGGTGATTCCTTGACAGTAAATTTCAGACGTTCAAGGTTGTTGCTAATTAGTAAATGTTATTTGCTAGGATGCTAAATTGAGATGTGTTAGAGTTAATTTCAAAGCACCATTGAACTCAGAATTAGATAAGAAGAATAGTACCACTCCTACATCTGCCTCTCTTTATATCTCATATTTTTATTTGTCATAAAAATGTCAACTTTTAGTTTTATGGGAATTTTTGGGGGGATAAATGACAGTGATTTGCTAGAGTCACGTTGTTACTGTGAAGTTCCATGTCAAATCTCTTCCTTTAGAAAATATAAACTTTTTATCACTAAGTCAAGCAGAAAAAAGATGAACTGTGGTAAAATATGTGACAAGATCTACAGGACAAAAACAGTTTGTCAAGAGGAGGAAGTGGAAGGAAAATGTCAGACAGAGGACAAGCTTTTGTTCTAATCACAGGGACAGCAGAGAGCAAGGAGAGGCTGCGAGAGTCCGATGAGCCCCAGCAGGCCACGAGGGGATGTGACAGCAGGTGGGCAGGTGGCCTGTGAGGCCACTGAAGGACCTTCCAAAAGTGATGAACACAATTTACATTAAAGCTTATTTTAAGAAAATAACCTAAATAATTATTCTGTTCTATTATTCTGTCTGTTTTTCTGATTGGATGATTTAAAAAAGGTCAAAATCTAGAATCAGAAACCCCATTTTTTGCATATGAATGCTGACTACAACTGAATGCAGAGGACGGAAACAGTGCAACTCAAAGCCATTGAAAAGCAGGTGTTGACCTTCAGCAGACGGCAGCAGAATGGATGAATGTGATAACAAATGAGCCAAGGATTATATATCAATGATCGTGAAAAATATGCAGGGAGGATAAGCAGCATCAACAGAGCTGAATGAAAGTGCTTTTTTCTCGGTGAGGTTGGCCAACAGTAAGTGTTCTCGTAGTGGTATGTTCAAGGACCAAAGCAAGAACATGATGATCAGCAAAAGGAAACAAATACACATCAAGGTCTGACTAGGCATTAAGGACAACAAGACAAAGGAAATGTGCAATTTTGAAGGTAAAGAGAGAGTTCCTGTTGTGTCCTTAAGAAAAGAATATACCGCATGACTGGCAGGGACCAGAATCAAATTAAATCAAACTTGGTCCAAGTGTGATTGCACTGCTATTGTAAATTATCTAATTAAATCACAGGGTGGACAGAAATGTTCTCTGCATATCAACCAGACCTGTTTAGGACACTGAAACAATGTGAGATTTTATTGATCCAGCTTGCCAGCAATGACAGAAATTTCCTGAATGATGTTAATTCTGCGTTTTTTTTCACCCTGTCAAATAAGCCCAATTTAGCAAAGTGCTCTTCATTAATTCATCTGTTCATCGCATTTGAATTTCTGTATAACAAGTGGGTACAATTCTGAAAAAAACCCTTGGATAAGTCTCAAGTGATTTACTGCAGACATTCTCTGTGTTCTACACATATAAAAGCTGAATTTGTGCTCTGCAGTGAGCAGCATTAAATCAAAATATAGAATCTCTCAGGCAGAAACTAAATAAATGATTGAACTTCATAGATCTTAGGAGCTGATTTAAATGTAGCACTGCATAGTTTTTCATATCATGCTTGTAGGTCTATTACGACGATTAAATGAAGACTTCACAAATTCATTTTTAATAGTTCGGTCAGTCACATATAATATTCAGACAGTCATGCTGCCCTTTTTAGTGAAATTATCAACTTCAGATTTGACATCAGTTTCATCAGTTCCTAATAACGTTACTGATGGACTTATTTTCTTCTAGTAATCTTGTAAGTCATCACAGTTTGCCAGACAGCTAAATGGACTCCAGCCATTGTTCATTTTATGACTCTCCCCAGGTTTAGTTTACATAAAGACTATGACTGTGTTAAATAATTCAAATGTTTAATATCTGCTCTTTTCTGAGCAATTTTAACTTGAAGTAGCTATTTCAGCTACTTGAGGACAATGAGAAATCAACTGTAAAAATACCATTAGCATTATATCTCCTTGGAGCTGATTACTTGCAAACACATTAGCAAACATTCACCCAATTTAACATCAAGGGGGACAACATGTGCATTTATTAGGCATTATGTTTTGGCATCCTGGTGAATATAAGTCCAATAATTAAGGCTTTTGGGTTTTCAGCTGTGAAATGCTAAATGCTCACATGCTAGTTTCTTAACTTGTTAGTCTGTTGTTAAGAGCTGGACAGACAGTCAATATTGGAGCTTATTCTCTGAAGACAGCAGCCTGCTGTGGTTGAAGACTGTGCTGGAAAAAGAAAGTTAACCAAAGTAGTAAAGCTGTGAGCCACATAACAAGAAAAAAAAGCTGAAACACACACTGATGCACCATAGAGTTAAGGGGAACAGCAGAGTTGAGTCTATAGCTTTATGATATTAACACTGTTTATACAGCTTTAGTGAACTTTCATCCATGTTGGCTCAAAAGTTGAGTTTCAGAGTTTATTATTATTTACCCTGGTAGCCATTCTGGAGCTTTCAGTGGATAGCTAAAGCAGTATTTTACATTTGTTTGAGCTTGTGTTCCAATTAGACGTTCTTCAAATAGAGTAACTATCGAATGAGAATGTAAACATCTAAAATTTTATGACAACTGGACAAACTCAATGAATTTTTTGAAACTAATATACTAACATTAAACTTGTATCAGTGTCTGTGGCTGCAGTTTTGTGAGAAAATTAAAATGGTTATCATCATTCCTTCTACTTTTGGATTTTTATGTATTAAAACTAAAAAAAAAAACATGATTTTTTAAAACTCAGCTAATCAGAATTTTCACAATACACAGGGGGAAATGAATCAGATAATATGTTTGGATACAGAAACATCTTCTCTGCATCGTGTTGGAGGAAGCAGCCACAATTTTCCCAACGATTTACACAAACAAACAAAATGTTTGACAACAAAACATTCATCATTTTTGACTAATTAGAAATTACAAAGAAATGAGCATAATGTGGCAACAGAACTGTGACATGGGCAGGTGAAGGACAGTTCCTTGTTCAAGGCAACAGGTGGGAGTTTTAAAGCACACGGTGATTGGAGATATGGGATCTCATGACAGCCATTATCATTGAAAGTGTCTCTTCTTTGACTTTGTGGCTCTTTCTATGCAAATGAGCTCCTGTCAGTGACTAAGATCCGGAGCTCGTTTGTAGAATAATGATCATTTTCCATTTTCTGTCTAAATACACTGATTGCAATCTAGAAACTTTGCTTCAGTTCTTCTATTTTAACTTGAATGGGAATGTAATCATTGTTTAATGCACATTGGATCATTATTTCAAGCTGTCAGTCACTTTTTTTTAGATCATCCAAATCTGAGGCTATGGTCATAGCTGACAGGCAACACGGAAAATGAAAAAAATTTCATTTCCAAAGACCAATAATAGGCTTAGTTGAAAGGCTGAACTGGTGATTTAAAAAAAAAGAGAGGGCCATTGTGTGAATCTTTCTTGGGTTAGAAGATGGGTCGTACCTCTGAGAGCAGTTCAGCGCCAGACTGACTGATACTGATGGGAATAGAACCACAGATAACGAATCCATTTATATGGAATAGACTCCGGAAAACAGGTCACATGGGAAGGCAAAAGCTAGTTTTGTGGAGCAGAAATCAATGAAAATCCAAAGCTTAACTGTTGCTGCTGTATTGGCATTGTGATTAACTGGAATATGAATATTGTGTCACACAGCAAGAGTAAGAAAGAGAAAGATGTGATCAAAATCTCATGACAGCTGCTTGATACATATTTTAAGACAAAGCCTGACAACAGACATGTGGAGTCCATCAGTGTGAAGCTGACACAGACACAGACAAACACACACACACACACACACACACACACACACACACTACATACTGAAGCCAATTCTAACCTTTATCTTCATTCA
>JAQMCX010000027.1:3621602-3632063 GCA_029814765.1 Acanthurus leucopareius
AGCATGATCCGTGATAGCATCTCTCTTTCCTACACACCCTACACACCCTCCACACCCACGCGCACGCACACACGCACTCACTCACACTCACACACACACACACACTCACACACACTCTCTCACACACACACACACACACTCACTCACACACACACACACACTCACTCACACACACACTCACTCACACACACACACACACACACACACACACTACATACTGAAGCCAATTCTAACCTTTATCTTCATTCAAAAGGCATGTGTGAGGCTGCGCTTCGATGACTCACAATCGACTACGCTCCTTCAATACAAATTACATTTTCTTCCTCACCTCCTGTTCCCATCAAACGAACAATCCCAGTGAAAATTGTTGAGCTATGGATTATCAGCCCAACGTATGTAAGGTTATTGGAAAGGGACTTTGCTGTTGGATTCATTCAACTGCATGTTTAAATCTCAGACATGGATATCCTTAAACCCTCAACAGACATCTCACAGACAAGGCAGTCAGAGTCAGCTACTGTATGTGACAGGCTGTTGTTTCAGTCTAAACAGTTCCTTTATTTCCATGTTTCTCTTTGTTTAAGACAGGACAAGACAAATGCTATTTAATGTTGTTTTTGCAACATTTTCCTTTTTTTCTTGCGTTATGGCCAGTTAATCTGAACTGTAGCTGAGGTGAAGGCAAACAGTTGCATCAGGATACTTTTCTTGGAATGTAATCTCTCTTAAAGTCTCTTTATTAAAAAAACAGAGATTCTGAGAGAAACTTGCATGAGTGACTTTTTAAGAATACACTTGAATGTTGATGATAGAGTCAGCTGCAGTCCTGGCAGCAGACAGTCCATCTCTTCGACTTAAGAGCACAACATATCTTTACTTCGACCTTTCTTTAAAATATTCCCTCTTATGCAGTGAACTCCATCTGGGTTGCGTATGTTATCACGTCTGCATCCACAGGCATCATTTTCTGGCATTGCACTGGCAGATAAACATGTTATTTTCCACATGGTTGTACTCTGAACTTGTCATTATTTGTGTGTATGGAATAATTTCTTCTTGCCGCTTGAGGATTAAATTGATTTTCTTTTTTTTTTTTCTCTTTTAGTGTCTTACTTATTTGCAAGCTCGGGGATACAAAAGATGAGAGTGCTATCATTGTTTGTTTGCAATGTAACATACACATAAATACGGCTGTTTTCACGGTCTCACTCCTCGTATGAGCAGGCAGAACAAAGTGTTATCCTGTTTTCCAGGCTGAATGTGTGTGCAGATAATTGTTTTGTTTGTTTTCATTCTGTCATTAGTTGACAAGGTTTTCTGCCACAAGAAAGACTTATTCATATTTCTTTAACCTCTGCTAGCAGCCAGAATGGATGCCACTGTCTCTAGGATGGTTTATCATTTTAATCTACGGCTCTTATGACGTTATGAGCAAATTTCTGGCTTATGCTGACTGCTGATAAACAGAAGTGACTGATTTGTTTTGTGCAAGGTTCCTACTTAAAGTCCATGCCAGTTATTAGGAATTAAGGAAGAGCAGTTAAAGCATAACTGCTTCCTGACTTACATCATTTTTTCTTCATCTACCTTGAAAATGCCATTTTGTAAGTCTTTTTCCTCCAGTAAAAGAAATTAAATGTCTCAGCTTTATTAGAACAACTGGAACCAGAGAACATGTAACTGTGACTCATGGTGCACTTTAAGCCATCCACTCTTCTTCATGTTGACATTTGGATGCTCCAAATGGAGACTTTTTCAAAAAGCTGTATTTTCAAATCAAGAGGCTCCACAAAAGCTCCACATCACATCAGAGTTTAAGTTTTATTGTGTTCAAGGTTTAAATACAAAGCCCCTCATTAAGTTATTACAGTTGCATGATTATATTGCAGTTGTACTGAAAATTAGTCTAAGTGTAGCCTCATCACCACAAAAATTTTTCACAGTATATGTCCTTACAAACCACAGACCTGTGAAATCTGTACACTTTACATGTAACATATCAGGGTGTCAGCAGTGTTGAGATGATGGGAGACTTTCCAAATGTGTTTCTGGTGTCAAAAACCTGGTTTTTAAAGAGCCCATCGGAGAGTTTTCAATTGTGTTTTTTGCAAAAAAAAACAAAAACAAGAAGTCTGTTAGAGCCTAAAAATTAAAACCAGTTATCTAGAAGAAAATGATCTTTTCTTGATCCTTGCCAGGTAACTTTTGTGCCTAAACTAAACATTAACCACAGAAATGTAAACTTTGGCGATTCAGTTCAGTTCAGGTAACAACAAACTTACTTATCTTTCTATGAGCTCAAACTACTAAATCTGCAAAAAGTAAGTGAAAACATCAGAATATAAACAGAGACAGCTCACATTTATGCAACTGTTTTTGGATAGTTAGCAGGTTAGTATCTGTCTAATATGTAAAATGTCTCTATGCAAGACATGTGTTGTTTTCGTCCTTCAGATGCCAAATCACCATGCTTCAATACCCATCAGTTAAAGCTTCCTCTCTCATCAGGTCTGTCCACGATCAATGAAAAATGTTATCTTCTGAAAACAGTAAACTGACAGCACTTAATTATGGTGTTCAATAAGAGGCAGGCAATGCATCAATGAACAGACCCAAACGTCTGTGAATGGATCAATACCAACAGTTACTGTCACAGTCCCAACTAATCAGGTCAAGATCAAACGTCAAATCCAACCAACACATCAGTCTTGTTAGGGTCTCTGCCATCTTATTGGCTTACTGTCATTTTCACGGGCGATTCTCTCCCCCGTCTTTCCTCCATGTCTCTCTCTCTCTCTCTCTCTCTTTCCCTCTTTCTGAAGCAGCAGCAGCTTCAGCTCACTCTCTGTGGAGAAGCTCACAAGGAACAGCCGCTCTTCATTCTCACTCACTTCATCTTTACACTGAGAGTCACCAGCACAGGTAAGTTACTGAGTATTTTTACCTGTGTGTGGTTTTAATTCTATTCATTTAATATTTTGCATGCTTGGCAGTCATTTCATCTTTTCTTTAAGACAGAGCAAAATAAGTGAATATTTTAGATGAAAACAGAAGAAAATAGAAGATAATAAAAAAAAATCACTCTTTATTTATTGCAATGTTTACATGTCCTCAGTCGTTGCAGTAAGACAAAAACTTTTCACATAAAGCTCTTTCAAATGTCAATATGCAAAATGTTTATCCATCATATGAAAAAATGTTCATGAAATGCATCAATTTCCATATAAACATAATGCAGAAAACATTGTTGGGGCTCATATTATACAATGAAAGGATTTATTTGCATAATCAGAATTTGCATATCTTTTTCGGAAAATGCCCATTTCTCTTTGTTAATTAGTTTATTTAACTTGTAATGAGAGATATTCTCACCATGTGTGCAAGAGCCTTTAGACATTTATTCTTGACTTTTTAATGCAGTAATCCATATAAATACTCTGCAGTACAGCCAGAATGTATAAATAATAGTTTGAGAAGTGAGTGCATGGAAAGAGCTTTACATTTTGAATTCAAATGATTGAGTAAGGTACAAGATCTGCGAACATAGTCTATCACAAAGAGAAACAGAAGGAAAAAACAAGTATTGCTCAGTTATTTTGTTTTTCTTTACACTGTAACATCCAAGTCAAAAACCTCTTATGCTATTTGGCTTGAGCTCTGATCGTGTTTGTCATATTCAAGGATGGGCACAAAGTTTTGACTCTAAAATGAAATACTTTAATTTGCACATGAAGCTGAATATCTGAACATTTATTTTCTGCAGGTCTAAAAACAGAATTGTCTCACTTATCAGCAGTGGTTTGACTGTAGGATGAGCACAGCAAAGTCAGCATCTCTATGCTTCATTTTCTCTACATGTATGCATGAGCCCCTTCATGTATATGTGGAAATACATGATTTATCTATATTTTTAGTGATGGCTTTATCAAGTGAATACACTGTAGAGTTTGCTGCTGAATCCTGCATAAACTGTACTGTATATGTCAGTTGATTATATGACAATTATGTAAGTAGTTTGAAAAGTCCTGAGATTGTTATCCAACTTTGATCATTACAATTTTCAAAAACAAGCAGCAAGCAGAACAAGATCTCTGATAATATTTAAATAAAATTTTTCTGCCTCACTCTTTTTGAATTTTATGATTGATCAGTGATAAGTCTTTGCATTGACTCAAGTGGATATTAATTTCAAATGGAAATAGGTTCCAGGGTTCCTCTGTGCACCTTTCACTGTAAAGGTGAATAACATAAGTTGGCATTAATTACCTGTGAGAGTGTCATCTGTGACAGAAACCTGGCAACAACACGAGGCCTGCAGACAGGCCAAACAGTCACCGGTGATGCTGCAGATGAAAATTATGCAATGTGGCGTGGTGAGGTGAAAAGGGTGCAAAAAAGAGAAAGACCAAATTAGCAAAGAGGAAGTGTGGTCACAAGTAGACCCTCACACACACTGGCTGACTCTTAATGGGACATTTAAAAACCAATGCAAGCCACAGATGTAAAAAATGACTATCCAGATGAATCATCACAAAACTCACCAGAGAAATTCAAATCATAAGCTTCATAACACTTCGTCACCACAGTGGCATCATTTTTTAAGATCATTCTGTTATTTCTTTTTGCCAACACAGTACAAAAACACGAGAGCATGTGACAAAATAAAGTGCTGATTTGTAGAATGTATTTGTATTTAGTTAACACTTTTTAAAATTTTCTCACCATAAAATCAGTAAACATAAGCACATACATTGATTGATGGAAATGTAGAATTCAGAATATTTAGAACAACAAAACTTTTGTTTTGTATCACATTACCTTTACTAGATTAAAGGCTTTATTTATTTTTTATTGTTTAACAAAAGCAAAAGCTAAATCAAATTCCATACATTACATCAGCAAGCTGGATTCAAGTTAAAATCAGGCTCTCAAATTATTTTTGCACTACAGATTTAAAATATGATGCCAAACGGAATGTTGTTGTTTATTTTTACCCTATTTTAATTTCCTCTGAAATTCACAATCCACTTTAAGACTGTGACATTAATAATTAGCCAGTAAGATCTTTTTTGCAGTTTATTAAAATGCATCAAAATCTAGCACCTCAGTCATGTTGAGTAAACATTTTATCGATGCTGAGAAACACAAGAAACACTCAGCTAGTTTGCAATCATGCTAATAGAGTACTTTATGTCCTCTGCAGGCAAACTAAGATTTGACATTTATAATTCGAACATTCTAGTCGAAGATGCACAATGTGCTGCTCATCTCAGCTATTCACATTCAAATGACTTCATCATTATAAACTGCGTAATGATGTGCTCTTTGCCTCCTACAAGAGAGGGAATGTGTTGGTGTTGGTAAAAGCATTCAGTAATGCACTTACATTTTGTTAATGTCTTGACCTGTTTTCATCTGAATGTTGTTGAACTTGTGCATCTTGTATTAAAAACAATAATTTTGTTGACATTTGGTCTTTATAAAAGTTGTTTATGCTCTTGTCATAATGGCTCCAAACCTGCGTTATTGTTCTTTGGACAGATTGAGCTCTGCTGCCATGGAGGGTAATCACAGTAGCTTGGCTGATGGCACACAGTCATCTGTGTCAGGAGAGCAGACAGATGGACATGTTTATGAGGTTGCGGTACAGAACAACTCCACCAACCACAGCTCCCTGTTTGCAGATGTGGCCCTGCTCCAGACGTTCAAGCCTCTCATCATCCCCTGCTATGTGCTTGTGGTGGCGGTTGGCGTTTTTGGGAATTATCTGCTCCTCTACGTCATCTGCCGAACCCGCAAGATGCACAACGTCACCAACTTCTTCATCGGGAACCTGGCCTTCTCTGACATGCTCATGTGTGTCACCTGCGTCCCTTTCACTCTGGCCTACGCCTTCAACCCACGTGGCTGGGTGTTTGGCCGCTCCATGTGCTACCTGGTGTTCCTCATCCAGCCAGTCACAGTCTACGTTTCAGTCTTCACACTCACTGCTATTGCTGTGGACAGGTGGGTGGATCTCTTCACTGCAAGTACCCTGCCATTCAGATCTGAAGTGACATTTTTAAACGTCTTTTAATTTTTTTTTTTTTTACTCTTTTGTCCTTCTTCCCATCAATCTTCCTCAGTTTAGTGACTCTGCTAGTTTGTGTAACAAAACTGTGCTGCCATTTTGACCATGAACCTCTCAAAAACAATGTTTTAGACAACAGTCAAGCTAAAAATCCTGATTGTATAATGGCTAGATTAAAAAAGTCAAGTTCTTCTCAATATAATTAATTACACATTTTTTATAAATAACTAATTTGAAGTTAAATCATTCGGTCATTACCTGTCACCATTTTCATTAAAACTAGAAATAACAGGGATGTAGTGATTCAATAACAAATGCTTTTATAATTTTACGAGTAACGCAATAACACTTCAATACTCAGAAGGTGCTTGACTAAAATATGACTTATCATGTTTTTGTACACGTACATAATGTACATAATATACATAATACAACAGTCGCCTGGCTTAATATACAAACTTGTAAATCCATCTTTTTTAATCAACAAAGGCTAGGATTTTTTATACATTTACACCTCTGATTGACCTTATAAGATTAAAATTTCAATGATTTCTCTTTTTTCTCAGTTCAAATTGTTTTCTCAGTCTTCTAACTTGTTTTGGGTTGTGAGGTTCAAAGCACTTTATGCTGCAAACCCTAAAGAACAGATGCTACTTAAGTCATTATTTTCAAGGTTAGTATTACTGTTGTGCATTAAAACAAACATTATATTACATAGTTATATAATTCTGTGCAGTAAGCAGTTTAAAACCAATAAAAAATATACATATAATCATAAAGCTCAGAGGGAGTTTTATGGAAAAATTGTGCTGCAGGACTTCATGATAAATCCTGCATTAAGTACTCTGAGTTTTGAACCTTTGTAAGAAAATGTTGCTCTTTTAACTGCAGATACTATGCGACAGTTCATCCCCTGAAGAAGCGCACCTCTGTGGCTACCTGTGCCTCCGTGCTCGTTGGCATCTGGCTGCTGTCCTGCGGGCTCGTAGCTCCAGCCGTCACCCACACCTACCACGTGGACTTCAAAGATGAAGGCTTCACCATCTGTGAGGAGTTCTGGTTGGGTCAGGAGAAGGAAAGACTGGCTTATGCATACAGCACCCTGCTGGTCACGTATGTCCTGCCCCTGTCAGCTGTCTTTGTGTCTTATCTCTGCATCACTGTCAAACTGAGGAACTGTGTTGCACCAGGCAACAGGACACAAGGCCAGACAGGTGCTCAACAAGCTCGTAAGAGGAAGATCTTTCGCCTGGTTGCACTCCTGGTATCTGCCTTTGCAGTGTGTTGGCTTCCCATTCATGTATTCAATGTGCTGCGGGACATCGACATTCACCTCATCAACAAACGCTACTTTTTGCTCATCCAGCTTCTCTGCCACCTGTGTGCCATGAGCTCCGCTTGTTGTAACCCTTTCCTCTATGCGTGGCTACACGACCGCTTCCGTGCAGAGTTGCGGAAGATGTTCAAGTGCCGTCATCGCATTGGAGTGCCTGCCAATCACTGTGCTGCCAGCGTGGTCTTGTAATCACCTGGTGGAGGGAAACCTTTTGTTTTTATTCAGTTTTAACTTGCTGATTTATCTTGAGATCAAGTGAAGGTGTTGATGTGTTGTCATGTTTTTAGAAATTAAAGGCCAATGTATTGTTAATCTCCCCATTAGAATATGAAATATAAAAGGTATGAAAGGTTTAAAAGTATAAAAGAAGCCTTCGACAAACATCCACAAATTTAACTGCTTGCTAGCCATTTGATCTCTTGCTTAAAGAGTCAATAATTTGGCTGGAGGCTCCAAAACTGGAGCAAGTTTAACTACTGGGAGGCAGGATTCATGAGAGTCTGCAACTTGGACTTCTCATCAGTGTAAGAGGGCATGTGGTCACTTGTTAAAAGGTCAGTGTGTCACTGGTAACGTTATGATTTAAAAGGTTAAGTGTGCAGAAATGAGGGGAATCTAATTTTAGACTACAGCAGAAATGGAGTGTAATATTTATAAAGATGTTTTCCTGAATGTACAACCACCAGAAAATTAGAATCATTGTGTTTTCACCACCTTAGAATGAGTCTTTTACACCCACAGAGGGAACGGGTCCTCTGTGATGGAGTCCGCCATTTTGCACCACCATGTTTCTTCAGTTTAAAAGAATGGACAAGCCAAACACTTGGTCATAAGAGGAGCATTTGTGTTTCTCATGAGTTTGCCTCTGCAACATGCTCAGAAGGCAAGGATAAGCAAAGGGATGTTTCAGCTGCAATCTGCAACTTTACCACTAAATACCACTATATTCTACACACTGGACCTTTAACTTCCGGGGTTTTTATTTTTTTTTTTAAGATGCTTTCTCATGGACAATTGTGTTAGTCTGTGAAAACTAAAGAGGGTCAAGAAACATAGACTTTGTCTTTGTCAGTACCAAACCACAAGATAATCAGGCAAGTAGTTGTGTCAAAGTGTTTAAAAGTGTTTCGCCTGCAACAAGGACAAGAAGTTGATTAAATGTTAAGTAAATGTTTACCACAAATTTCATACTTGAATGCTACTGAATGCTTTTTTGAATTCTACTCTGCACAGTTCTGTAAATAAAAAACAGAGAGCTGTGAAAGAAAACTGTGGAGAGATAATTTTTGAATACCTGAGGTATTGAATGAACTTTATTGTGCATATGTTTCACAATAAGAGCTTAAGAGCTTAAAGAAGAGCTTAAAGAGCTTAAGGGTTTCACCTTTCCTTTATAAATGACTAAAGACAAAAATCTCAAATTGCTTAAAAAAAAAGTTAGTGAGAGTTGTGCATGATAAAGCCAGTGCAGCTGTAACTTAATGTGAAGAGAAAATGAGACCGTCAGTTCAAATTAGTTTTGGAAATGAGCACTGCAGATGTGGCTGTTTCCACCGGGGCGCTCATGTCAGACCTCATCTTCATGTGGTGCTCCTAACTGGAGCCTATGGAATAAATTAATCCACAAACTTGCTCCCCTGGGCTTTTATTTTCTCAAAGCCTGTACGTTTGATGAATGTTCTCATTTGTACAACCAGTTCATTAAGTTATTTTTAATTGCTTTGTATATTGGTTGTTAAAAAGTGAAATGATTGTATTGTGTCAGTTGTTTTTTTGCTCCCTGCTTTTGTTTATTTCTATTGCTACATAAGATTTTGAACAAAATGTGTAAAACTGATGTACATGGCAAAAATTCTTTAAGTTTTGTTGAGTCCTGAAAAATCAGACTTTCCATACCTTTTATCAGTCAGTTGTCAAGGGACAGGCTGAATGAAATTATTCCAGCTGCATCATTTAGTTTGCATTAAAGCCTTATATGACTCGTTCTACATTTCCCATATGCATACCCATATTTATCTCTGTCCTGCAGGCATGCCCAACGGATTTCTCTTTGCAGCAGTGACAACTCCGCAAGCCCACAAGTTTGAAGTGTGACTGTGTTACTCCCTCACAGTCGAGTAAAACATATGTGCCTTTATTTTTGCTCTTTCATTGCCATTTTCTTGTATGAATGATTTAGTGACTGACTGCTTTTGGGTGCGCACTGTACAGTACATTCTGCTTTATTGTTGTCACCAAACTGTTTGTAAATGATGTATGATTTGTGATTAAATCTATCATTTAGAGCCTGTAGTATTAACATAATGTGGAAAATTGTAAATAAATTACAGAGATCGAATGATGTCTCTGCTTCTGTTCAATGTAACTGCATTACTGGCGGGACATGGGATAAAATTATATCAAACTTGGTCAGAGAGGGGTTGTCCTCCTGAATATATTAATGAAGTGGCAGCCAGGACAGAAGCATTTTGTACATATCAAGTAATACTGACAAGGAACACTGGAAAAATGGTAGAAATATGGATCTCGTCAGTCATTTCAGCTTGCTTGGTGCTTGTGTACAATGACGTAAATTTGCTGCAGCTGAATTATGTTTTTTTCAATAGTCAGTTGATCTACAAAATAAGCCCAATAAGGCACAATACTGTTTCTGTTCATAACATTTGAATTTCTGATCAATAAATAAAATATTGTAAAACCTTGAGTTGGCCTCAGCATTTTACTTCAGGCTTCATGTGTTTTTCTCTTTGTTCCACATGTAAAGAAGCTGAATCTGTGCACTGCAGAGGGTAGATTAAATTATTTATTCTCCTGGATCATATTCCAAACATTCAGCTCGGCAAATTCATAAACAAAATAAAACATTTAACCTCTTAAATCCAAGGGCTCACATCCATCCAGCACTGCTTTTCTGTTTATTTAAATATATCTTGATTAAAAAACAACAAAAAATATAATATATATATATATTAGGGCCAGGACTTTAACGCGTTAATTTCGATCAATTAATTATAAAGATTTTAACGCGATAAAGATTTTAACGCGATTAATTGTT
>JAQMCX010000027.1:3632163-3728774 GCA_029814765.1 Acanthurus leucopareius
ATTAATTACAGACCCTATAATTAACGCGATTAAAAATTTTAATCGAGTCCCACCACTAATATATATATATATATATATATATATATATATAATATATACATATATATATGTATGTATATGTGTGTGTGTGTGTGTGTACATATATATATATTTGCTTTGAAATGTAGGATTTTAATTGTGTGATCAGCCACATATATTCTCAGACTGGCATATTCAATGAATTTACAAATAAGAATAATACCACATTTTTTTAAGGTGCTGTGAAACTGCTCATTAGTAAGTAGCTACTTAGTTTACACTATCAGAGCTTCATTTGAAGCTCGGCACAACAGACTTTTTCTCAGTAGACATTTTTATTTGTCAAGGTAGGAAAAGGATAGGTAACATTAAAAATGGATCAATTCCTTCCTCAAGTGTTCCGCTGAGTCATGCCAGTGTGACAGTCTGAGCCAGCATGAACAATTCAAGGATGCTGAAAGTCGAGCAGCTTAATGTAATTCAGTTGTCAAATAATTTTTTTATTCACAGGTACAATTTCTTTCTTCTGTGACATGTCAAAATATCTTTAGTGGGAATGACAAATGAAAATGTCTGTGCAATAATTTATTCTTTTTTTTTCCTTCAAAAGAGAAACATTTTACAAACTGTTAAGCAGGTGTCCTCACATTGCATTTTCACTGACTGCACACGTTCATCCCATAACAAGATTATTTATTTTTCAACCATTTCAGCACAATTTTATTTGCAAGTAAATGAAGTGTAAGCAGCAAAAAAGGACATACATTTTTTTTGCAGCATTTTTTAAATATGATACAAATGAAAATACCAGCATCTTTGTTAGAATAAGCCCAGAAAAAGAAACTAAATTAAAGCTTTCAGTCTATTTAAGTTGAAAAACAATCACAGACGTAAACCACATTTTTCTATACATTAAGGTTTATGACTTCTCACTCTCCGACAAGGACAGTATCTTCTGTGTCAGAGCAAAGTCTCGGGCTTCCTTAGGAGTGCGGATGTATGAGTCAATTTCACTGTCAGAGATGTCTTCATCACCAGTCACATCCTTATACTCAGGCCGCTCCACTCGCCTTTTCTTTTGATAAATCACACACGGGGGAGCAAACAGCGCTCTCTTCTTCCAGTTTGATGCTGGATCTTCAGTCTCCTGAATGTCACTGCGCCGCTCGGGCGCTGTGCATTGATTGTCATTTCCTTGTGTTGGTGTCTGGGTCCTTTCAGTGTTCGGTTCACATTGTTCCACAGAGGGCGCACTTGGAGTCTGCTCTACCAGCTTGGGGGTTTGCGAGGTCTCTTCAGTTAGAGAGTCATCACAGGCTGCCTGATACTCTGCCAGCAGAGCGTCCTCCTGGGTCCTTAATGCTCTCCTTAGCAGGGCGTACCTGTGCTTGAGAATATCCTCCACCTGCAGAGCAACATTATCGGGCGTCACTGCTTCTCTGATCCAGGGAATCTCCTTACCCAGCTTACACAGCACCTCCTTTATCTCAGAGATTCTTTTCAAAGCGGGCCTGTGCTTATTCACTTTGGCAATCTGACAGAATTTGTCCAGGGAGAATTTCAGCCGCTGCTTGCTGGGCTTCAAGGACTGCCAGGCCAAATAGATTGCCGCCATCATGATGGGGATGGGCTTTCGGCCAGTCACAATCCAGGTATCTGCTGCCAGCTCCACCAGGGCCACGGCGCGTTTGGACAAGTCCTTGTAGTCCTCCGCAAATTCTTCAGGAACATCATGTAAGCTAATTTTGTACCTGATGGAAATAAAATTCATCCTCATTAACTACACGTTCAATGTTGAAATCTTTTAAGAACATAAAGGCTTACTAGAGCTTTAAATGTACATCATTTGTCTACATTGTCATACATCTTATCAATCAATAAATAAATAATTTAGAGTGTTGTTGGGTTTTTTTCTACTTGTCAGCTTTCCAGACAGAGAAAAATGCCCATCAGAGCAGCTCCACCAGGCCAAATATAATTCAACAAAATTCCAACAAAACTAACCAAATAACAACCATCAAAATCCACTTTCTGACTCATCTGTTTAACAGATGAGAATATAATATGATTGCTTGATTAGTCAAATTCAGCTGTTAATTAAACATTCAGTGTGTGGAATTTAGCGTTATCTATTGAGTTTTTTTTAGACTGATGAAAAGTCCAAGTTGCACCCAGCTCAATATCATTTGGCACACCCTTTCCTTTCCAAGCATACAATTAAACCTATGGTGGCTATGAAACTCATGAAAAACATACAAAAGGCTCTCTTAAGAACCTGTGTTTGGTTTTTTATTTGTCCATTGGCTTTTGGAAAAAACATGGCTGTGCAACATGGCAAACCTCGTGGATATACAAGGCTCATTTTATGCAAATGAAAACACAAAGATTCTTATTTTCAGGGTATATTTCATTTGTGCTATGTAAATGACAATAATAAAGGCATACTTATGAATATTATATTTTCCATTTCTGGCATATTCTACAAATAGACCCCCTTGAACCCCACACACTGAACATCTGTTGATCTTTTACAATGTAAAATGTTGTGTAATGTTTTTGGCCTGTTTAAGGGTATATCAGTCAAACTCTCTGTTTTTCACTTACTCCTGACTGTGGGCCTCTAGGACATCAGTGACGTTGACGATTGGAGCCTCAATGTTGAGAATCTTGACCATCTCTTGATAAACTATGCCCACTGCCATCGGGTCAGCGTCCAGCAGGCAGCTGATGGTTCCCATGGTGATGGGCCAGTTGAGCAGTCTGCAGCTTACGAGCACAGAGCAACCAGCGAGAACTTCTTTCTTCTGGAGACTTACTTTGATGAAACTCTCGTGCTCATAGGCCTGGTTGTAATACCTCTGTGAGAGATCTTCGATCTCTTTGTTGACCCTGAGAATCCGACACATGGCTTTCACACGCTGCAGACCTGTAAAGACAAAACAAACATATATGAACATTTGTATGCAAGAAAAGTGAGATCAAGTGCTACTGTTTCATAATGTCTCCAACAAGGAAAAGCTCCCCTTAGAGAGAAAATCTCACCTTTTATCAAGTTTGGACACGGCTTTTTAGCCACAGCTGTCGTTCGGCTGTAGCTGACTTCTGTAAAAAGCATAGAGAGTGATGTTAAAGACAAATCTCATTTAAAAATGTCAGAAGGCTGCGATGGCATAGATGCCATCACTGAATATGTGCATCCATCACAATGCTAATATCAAATATGGAAACACCATTTGCATAATTTTCTGTATGTGTAGGAAATAAGATGGCGATTTATCCAGTATTATTCCTGTCATTTACATGTTGCAAAAACAAAATTTAAATAAAGAGGATTACACTGCTCACTACACTCACACACTTTCCCCTGAACTCCAGACAATACACATTATGTCAATGACACAAAGGTTGTGATACTGACTTGACTTGGCCAGCTGAGAAGTATGATCACTTGTAGAGAGAGCAGCAGCACTGCAAACTTTATTTCTTCTATTCCTTGTTTAAAAATGGCTCATTTTGGGTTAAAGAATCGCTGAAACTGATCTCATTCACCTCACACAAAGAGCCCAGAACCTTTACTTGGCATTTGATAGAGAAGAAGATGACTTATTGCTTCCTTGAGGCAAAGCAGAGTCTTAGAGTTTCATTTTGAACTCTATGACCCCCAGCTGGATTACCAACCAGGCATAACCGACAATTGATCCCTGGCTGCAAAGCCTCAGGGATCTTAAAAGTTTCATATTCACTATGTGTCAGTTTTCTTGTGTTTTTTTAATAAATTGCACATTTATTTGAAAAATGTAACATCAAAGCACAAGAAATCTGCTTAAACAATAAGGACCTAAAGGCAGGTTCTGCGTTATTACCAGTCTTCTAGGCCTAGGGCACCCTTTGTCAAACATCACATGCGGGATATTCCTGAATGAATGGTCATTTTACCAAATTATCACTAACAGAGTTGGACAAAATAAAGCCAGAGCAACAAAAAGAGAACATGAATTCATAAGAACAGGAAATATGGTGCAGACTTTTTGAGCTTGCAAAATAAACAACAACTAAAAAACAGAAACTTGAGGTAAAAAAAAATTTAACCCCTACACAACATGAATCCACTGAAAGCTTTCTACGAAAAGAGCGACAGTCAAATTCATACGGACCTCTGCAAGAAACGCAATAAAGGCAGAAAGGCCCTTAATCCTCACTGTTGTCCCTTATATGAAAGGGTAATCTTTCAAGGTGGAGAGAACCTGATAAACATTATTATGGTAAACTTTCTTTTTTATTTAGGGTTACACATTTTTTTGTGAGTAGCATACAAAGGACTACAATCTGCAATTTGATTCACAACCATGTGTTGTAGAACGATACAAACAATGTATGCTGAAAGGTAATTATTAAAGGTATATCAGTATCTGTTGTTCCGTGAAAAATAAAGTACTAATATGTAGTAATAGAGGACAGAAATGCCCAAACTAGCTTGAGATCGTGTGGAAGCAGTGTCTATAACATGATTCGTCCACCAGAGGGCACTGATAATATAATTTTTTTAACGGTGAAATGTTCTGCTTGTATTTTAGTCACAGTTTCAAAGAGAGAAAAAAAGAGAAATCTAAGGTATCTAAGAGTTCAGTGGTTAATAAACGGTTTGATTATTGTTTGTTTATGTTAATAAATATCATATAAAATAACATTTTGATTTGACAGTCGCAGTGTTGAGTACCTCAACAATCAGGCTATTAGAAGTAAAATTTGCTCTACTTTCATTAAAAAAGTCATTTTTCAGTCTTCTTTAAGCACCACAATAGAAATTCAAAAGGAAGCCTCAGAGACGGACATCTCAGTAAGCTAACAATTCGCCAAACTTTTTGATGTCAGTAACTTAAGTTAAGTGTCACTTTTTTTTAACAGCTTGTAAAACTTCAACCGGACAGACAGCCAGGCCGCTGTGAGGCCTCCGTACCTGAACCTCCGACTGGATCATTGGCCAGCAGTCCCTCGGACACAACCGAGCCGCAGTCCGCACACACCAGCTGGGCTTGGCAGTACAGTTCCTCGTCTACAAGGTTTGAAGACCCGCAGTCCGGGCAGCTCAAACCCGCACGAGACATATTGCAAATAAACTGCCGCCGCGTGCGTGCGGCGGAAAGATAGCTAACGGTACCGGTAACGATGAAGGCTTAAAACATTAGTGGTCAAATGCCTAAAAGACACTGCTGGACGATAACGTTACATACGTATTAAGAAAATGTAAACAGCCTCTGAACGACTAGTGGACGTGATGAGGGTGAGTCAAATATATCCGGGTAAATACAACGTTGTGAATGTCAATGGTTCCGCCTCGTACGCATGAGAAAAGAAAATATGGCTTTTAAAAATTTAAACAAATGTCCTCTTAAAAAATCGACTTTACTTCTCAGATAGAAATCCTCATTTTATATGTAGGAGATTATCCGCTGATAGGATGAATGAATTATGTGGTATTTGGAACTAAAATAAAGGAATTTGTAGCTAAAATGTTGAAAAAATACCTCTAGAGAAAATAACCACATATGCCTGTGTATAGTTTTAGACTATGTAGGCCATTGTATTTGTGTATATAGAAAAAAGACTCTTTTTTTTAAAAATTTGCATATTTTAATACCATAATTGCAGTACAGTGCAGTAATTCAGTGTAGGCTACAACATTTATGTTAATAGAGTAAGCTGGATAAAGTGCCTTTTGGGGGGGTTAGTTGAATTATGTAAACTCTGACATTCAGTAAAAGAGCAAACACATACTACATAGTGCATAGTTTTAACAGAAATTAAGGCTTTTTTGGAGGTTCTTCAAGGGGACAGGAAGCCAAGAGTCTACAGAAAAACGGACAGTTTTTTTTCATTTAATATGGTAATTTAGTCTGACATAAAGGCAGCATTTACCATTTTATCAAAAGTAATTTCTGAAAAGACTTTTATACTCAACATGAAAATAGTCATGACAATACAAAAAACAGGTCATTTCAACATTACACACGTACATATTGTAGCAAAGTGTCAAAAATATAACTAAATTTTTAAGAAAATGTAGAATATTTTTGAACTTATTAACATCTTTGATTGCAAGTTGAAAAATCCTCAAATTTATTTTGCCAAAACTGCAATGGCCTTTACAAAATTTATTCAACAAAACAAATGACCATTTTTACCATTATTATTTTACCAATACTGTATGTTACCCTTGAACTCTTAACTGTTTGAACCTCATAAACCTCAGCTTTTCCACCAGGAATAAAGTGCCAGATGTGAATCCACCTAGACAGGCTTCTTCACAGAGTTCATGGACATGAGAATACTCGGCTGCTCTTCCATGACACGCACAAGCAGGTTGTCAATGTACTGCTCCAGCTCGGATATCTTGACATCTCTCTGTGAGAGCTGATTTTCTTGTTTGAGCACCAGTGATATGAGCTCCTCTCGTGTCAGCTGGGAGTATGGCCCTTTCATCCCAGTGTCATTTACCTGCAAAGGTGCATAAACACGGAGAATAAACACGTATTCGTTAACACAAATATGGCAATAAATAAATAAAGGATCAATATGAATGATGCTATTTGATAAACCCAGTGACCAAAAATGTATAAAAAAAATAAAATAAAAATTTCTCTCAGCTAAACTTTTTTGATAACCTTTTCATTAATTCATTAAATCACCACCAAAAAAAAAAACAATTTTAAAATTTTAAAAAGAGAGATACCTTTGATTTCTCCTGAACCTCACTGGAATTTTTATCTCTTTCCCCTTGAACGAGCGAGACGGACTGCTGTCCTAAAGGATTAAGGGGTTTTACAGGTAGAAGCCTGCAATAATAGAAGAAAGAAGATAGATAGAAATTAGTTCTAGGCACTGGCTGGATGGGAATGAAAGCAAATGAAGTGTTTGTGTATAAATTCTGCAATATCATCATCCATACCAGTCTTATCAGGTACAACACTATTAATAAAACAAGCAAAGATGAAAAAGAACAAATGCTGAAAGATAAATGAGGATTAAGTTTTCTGTTTATAAAAGACTTTATGGCATGCTGTTGGGATCTAGTGGTGTGTGATCTATTATATATGAAGAGATGGAGTGATAGTAAATATTCTGGTGAGGAACTGAACCATCTCACCTTCGTGAAGCTACAGGAGGTCCCTCTTTTTTGACCCCCTTCTCCTCTCCAGCGCTCTTCACCATCTCAGGCTGGGATTTTTGTGTTGGAAACTCGACGTTCTGTGGGTCACATGGGTGGGTTACATGGTTATCTGGTACAATCACTCCACTGTCATCTGTAACATGGCCTCCTTTACTGTTTTGGCTGTTTAAAGTGCTCGATGTGGCAGCTTCCTTGACAGGGACTGGGGGAGCATGGGCCACCTTTGAGGACCTGATTTTTGCTTGTGAGGTGGATTCTCTGTCAGCAGCTTGTGACACAGCTGGAGGCAATTTCACTGAACCAGTATTAGTTGTATCATCTTGGGCTGGGAGCTCATTTTCATCTTCTTCAAATGGATTTAAACCATAAACAATCGCTTCTTGTTTTGCCTCTGAGCCACATTCCTTAGGAATCTTCTCATTAGAAGATGAGTCTGTTTTGAGTTCAGAGACTGGCTCTCCTTCCACAGACTGAGGTCTAGGCGGTGCAGGACGTTTACCGTGTTTAGTTACATTTGTTATACTCGTGGTTGCACTACCTTGCGTCAAGCTCTGGGCGGTTGTGTCTGTGGGAGATCGACTCAGAGGAGCGATCACTTGCACTGAGCGCTGAGGGGGAACGCTGACCGTTTTGATGTCTTTGTCTTTGCTCTGCTTGTTAATTTGTGCCAGATTGTGTGCAGATCCTTCCTGCTCCTCCTGTCTTTGAGCTTTATTTCTTCCTGGAGGCTGAGGAGCTTGTCGTTTCTCACGCTGAGTACTAATAAGGTCCTTTACATCAGTGGGACCAGTCTTGCTTCCCAGCAATGACACAGCAGATTGACTCCTGGAAATGAGACACAGACGATACGACATTTAAGCATAAGCAGATGCAAGCACTTAATTAAAATGAGTCTCTTGGGGGAAAAAAAAAATACTCTCAAAGGCGCTTTGAGATAAGAAGTGCTTCACCGGCCTTGAATAATCCACTAGAACAAGTCATCAAGGACGTTGAAAAGGAGATTATAGGTATTAATATCTTGTTTAAAACCTTTTGTTGCAAACTTGGAGAACAAAAAAGAGGAACACAGAAAGAATCTTATTCATTTCTAGTGAATTTTCTTTATTTTACAAAGCAATAAATAGTAGTGTCAATGCAATGAAGGTGAATTTAAATAATTAAGGGAAAAAAAGCTTTTAATAAACTGTTATATATCCCATGAGATCTCTGTAACTGTTTCTCAGTGACTGCCTGTTGTTTCAAGTGCTATTCACTCCCTGTTTATTAGACACCTGATACAATGACGTAATGCTGTGAGACGAGCCACAAGTCTCAGTTGAAAAAGGAAACATATCCTTATCGACAGACCAACAGTAAACACACACACACACACACACACACACACACACACACAAACCAGAGCTATGCAACTTTAATGATGGTTTCAGATTTAGGCTGTGTGTCAGTGTAAAGCGTTGAAAAGAACTGCTGCTCCTGTCTGTCACGGTTCAAGATAGACATTTAAATACTTTCTGCACATGTAAAGGACTGACACTGTGTATCACTTTCATCAGGCATTCAAATGTTGTCCTGCCTGCTTTGCCCTTCTCTGTTCCTGTTCCTGTTCGGCTACTGATAACTCAAGCATGTCAACTTAACTTCAACCACAGCTGCTTTTCGAACAGCTTCCAACAGCTTGAAATTCCACATTTTCAAAAGAGTATCGAACAATATGCAGTCAGTTACAATGTATAGTGAAACTTTAAAGCCCTTTTTTTAGCACTTGTATTTCCTCCTATGTTTTATAATTTCAGTTTGTGGATAAGATGGTCAGTCCGCCACCTTTATACTGAAAAATGCTAAAAACTATTTAATGACTAGTTAAAGGAGTTTCAACATTCATGATTCTAGGAAATATATTATTACAGACTCCTGTTGTGAGATACTTCACACAGCTGCTATGTTTATAGATCACTTTTGTACAAACATTCATTGTTCCCTGAAAATGTGTCTTGATAACTTTGGTGACCTTCTCACTTTGCCTCTAGCTCCACCACAAGGTGGTCATTTATGATTTCATTTGAAATGCCTCAATCAGGGTTAACTGTTATAACTTTACTCTTTCTTAACAACTTTAACTTTACTGCCATATGTTAAGTTCTTATTAGCAAATGTCTGCATGCCAACCTTTGTTAGCACGAAGATGGTGAATATTTTACCTGATGTACATTAAAGCTGTGTCACTATGAGCATGTTAGCATATAAACGTTAGCATTTAGCTTGAGGCTTCGAGCCAAATTGGCATTGTAGAGCTGCTGAGACTGTAGACTTCAATCTTAGTTTTTTCACATTATAATCTTATAAAATTATATTTGGTGACTAAGTCTTTGAATCAATGGCTAAAATGTTTTTTTTTCTGTCTTGTATTTTTGCCAATATTTCTTTTCATGGCGTTTTATTTGTATGCAAATAACAACATTTGTATTGAATGAAAACTACTGTACGAATCGCAGTGTTTGTAATCGTGTAAAGTAAGATGACTTAAACCAACCTGTGTTTTACAGTTGACTCTTCCGGTGAGTCCGGACCCTCCTCAAAAGGGTTATTCGTGAAGTCTTCATCGAATGGATTGGTAGAAATGACCTCTGCAGGGCTCTGTGCTTTATTTTTGGTCCCTGCATCTTTGTTTTTTGTTTTATTTTCCCTCATCTTCTGTTCTTCTGCCTCTCTTGTCTCCAGCTTCATGGCCTCCTCTTCAGCTTTCTTCTGCCTCCTAATTCTCTCCTCTTCCTCCCTTTTAATCCTCTCCTCTTCTTCAAAAATCCTCTGTTTTTCTTCCTCTTGCTTCCTCCTTGTCTCCTTTTCCATCCTGATCTTTTCCTGCTCTTCCTGTTTAATTTTCTCCTCTTCTTCAATTCTTTTTCTCTCTTCTTCCTCTTGTCTCATTTTTTCTTCCAAAATTCTCTCATACTCTTCCTTTTCCTTCCTTGCCCTCTCTTCTTCCTCTTGCCTCATTTCCTCCTCTTTCCTAATCCTTTCATTTTCCTCCCTTTCCCTTTTTTCCTCTTCCTCAATTCTTCTCCTCTCTTGTTCTTCTTGTATCCTTTTCTCCTCTGCTAATCTTTGCTCTTCTTCTTGCCTCCTAATATTTGCTGCCTCCTCCTCCTCTTTCCTCCTCCTTTCTTCCTCCATCCTTAATCTTTCCTCTTCCTCCTTTTTAATTTTCTCCTCCGCCTCAATCTTTTTCCTTTCTTCCTCTTTTAGTTGTCTCTCATATTCTTCCTTGTGCCTCCTTGCATTCTCCTCCTCCTCTATCCTAATCCTTTCCTCTTCATTCTTTCGCCTTCTTTCTTGCTCCTCTAGCCTCCTCTTTTCCTCATACTCTTCTTGTTGTCTTCTCAACTCCTCCTCCTCCACTTGTCGTCTCCTCTCTTCCTCTGCTCTCTCCTGCTCTCTCCTTATCCTCTCCTCTTCCTCCTTTCTTGATTTCTCCTCCTCAATCCGTCTTATTTCTTCCTCTTCCTCTTGTCTCCTCTTTTCCTCTGCTAATTTACGCTCTTCCTCTTGTCTCCTAGCCATCTCCTCTTCCTCTTGCCTCATCCTCTCCTGCCGTGCCCTTTCCTCCTCCACCCTTATCCTCTCCTCTTCCTCAAGTCTCCTCCTTTCTTGTTCCTCTCTCCTCTTTTCCTCTGCTAATCTTTCAAGCTCTTCCTGTCTCCTCCTCTCTTCCTGAGCTCTCTCTTCCTCCTCCCTCCTCATCCTCTCCTCTTCCTCTCTTCTAACTCTCTCTTCTTCAATCCTTCTTCTTTCTTCCTTAAGTCTCTTCTTTTCTTCTGCTAACTTTTGCTCTTCTTCTTGTCTCCTTCTCTCTTCCTGAGCTCTTTCCTCCTCCATCCTAATCCTCTCCTCTTCCTCTCTTTGTCTTCTTTCTTCTTCCTCAATTCTCATTCTTTCTTTTCTCTTTTCCTCAGCCAACCTCTCAGTCTCTTCTTCTTTCCTTAGCATCTCCTCTTCTGTTTTTCTCCTCTCCTCCTCCATCCTAATCCTTTCCTCATCCTCCTTTTCCAGCTCCACCACATCCTTTTTATGTTCTGTGTCAGCTGTCTCTTCCTCCTCCTCTGTCCAGGGTGAATATTGTCTCACTCCTCTCAGTGAATCCACAGAAGGAGGAGAGCTTTCAGGAACCTCCTCCATGGATCCGTGGCCAGAACTGGCCAGACTGAAGCTTGAGCCGATGCGAGAGGTCCGGCTCTGCGGCTCCTCGCAGTATATATGACTGCCGTTGATGCACAAGTTACTCTGTTCTGCAGCGCCATGTTTTTGGTGACCAGAGGAGGAGTCTTTGCTGTCTGAGCTTCCTGAACGTTTGTGCTTCAGGAACTTGAACTTCTTTTTACCTGGAGGGACATTGGTAAGTTAACATGTGCTAAACACAGAGGAAAAGACAAAATAAATAAAATAACAGTGATGGAGTGAAATATAAACTGATGCTTCTGACCTTCAGAGGAATCCACATTTAAACCAGATGACTGGCTGCCGCTCAGCGTGGAGTTCTTTCCAGGCAGAACAGACATGGACTGAGACATGTTCTTCTGCAGGTTGGACTTTGGCGAGAACAACGACTTCATCTTGTGCTTCTTCTTTTTCTCGCCCTTGCCTGCAGATGCCTCAGCATCCCCGTTTCCCTCCTCCTCCTCGCTGTCTGTCAGAACCTGAGAGAAGGATGGCACCACGGAAGACACAGTATCCGATTCCTTTTTCTTTCCACGCACTTTGTCCTTGAACTTGCCCAGGCGGGATCTGGATTTGCCAGCGGCCGAAAGGTCAAACATGCTGGCAGTCATGTTGTTTCTCATGAACTGGATGTCCACAAGCACCTCTCCTCTGTCTTTGTCCGCCTTGCCAGTTTTGTCCAACAACTTAAACCATCTGTGAAAGAGAGACATCAGAAAAACATTTCTGGATGTGTGTTTAAAGAAACATAATCAACAAATGTCTAATTAGCTGTGCAAACATTTTTGCAACAGGAAAGTTTTTAGACAAGGACAGATTGGATTTGTAACTCTGGGTGTTATTAACTTACTTGTCTCACTGCTGGATGTGTAAAGTTAAAAACATTCTTAGACTTGCAAAAAGAGATTTTTTTGGTCAGTGGGGGGTGCCAGAAGTAATTTGCGACCACAAACTTTTGACCTTGATAAACTTTCACTCATCCAGCACTCACAGAGCAACGCTATCATTGATTTGGAGTCATGTTTCTGGCCACCTTCAAGTGTAAATCTTTCCTTTGAGTCCTGTTTTCCATCCTGACCAACTCCAGTAGGAAATATCTGCCTCTTTAGCTGCTGAATGCTCCATTATGCTCTCTGACTGTGGCTGCGGTTTGGTGCTGAGCAGGTGTTATACAGTGGGGCTTTTTTAAAAGCTTTTTCTGCTGAAATCAGCTGCCTGGGAAGGTATAAGAGTTCTGTGTCACACTCATTATGCTGCAGTATACTTCTGTACTTCCATAGCAGAGTTTAAACTACACATTGAGTACAAGGTAGGATAAGACGTTTAGGACATAAAAAACACAGAGAATAAACAATTATTTAATTAGTATGTAGGTCTCGCCTCAACCAATAGGGATTAAAATCAATAAAACAATTTTAATCTTTAAAAGAATAACTTCTCTGATAGCCATACATACTGCAGTATTTCAAATGCATACAAGTGAACTGCGGTCAACAGTTATGCATTATTGTTTGTTGTTGTTTTTGTTTCTATTTAATTACAATTTAAAGTCATTCATTTGGACAAAATATAATAAAAGGAAACAGTGTTGTCGTCATAAAGCAATTCCACTGAAAGCAAGGAAACAATATTACTGAATACATTACAGCCTGATCCTGCTAAGTTCCAGTGGTCAAATCAAATTGCAGTGTATTTACATCAACTTTATTTACTTTTGAGAACTCGTGCTTCACACACAACGTGCAATAACAAGGTGTCACCCAGAAAAGAGTTATTCACCTCAATGTCCTGTACCGAGTGTTTGAATGGAATCAGGGACAGTAAAACTATTCATGGGCAGCGTGTTGACGTTCAGCCTTCGTCAGTTTCTTTGTGGAAACTATGATCCATCCAAACGGAGGGTGAGTCAGCAGCCCCTTGAATGTTTTTGGAAAGTCTGTGAGGATGTGAGAACAACCAGCAAAGTGACCAAGGAAAGTTTTAATGCTAATAATACCAACGATAATACTGTCCCATCTGTGGCCACCTCTAGTGTGGGAAATATGAATGGCTGTACTCTGTAAAATCTCTGCATCAGTGTTTGACAGCTATTATGAATGTTGTTCCTTTATCCTCTATTGTCACATACAAGGAAGTCAGAATAAAAAGTGTGCAACCAGGAACAGATCTGTATCTTAGTTTTACACATAGCTTGTGGCTTTCTATTGCTCATAAGCCACTGTCCCTTCTACTATATTGTGCCTTTACTGCACGTTCCCATACATGTGGCCTTGCAGACAGTTGACAGAAGTCAGCTTCCCTGAAGAAGGGAGTTTTGATCTAACAAGATTAGTCTCTGCTCCTTCCAAAACTTAAACTGGTAAAGCTCACAGGGAATCAATCTGCTCTAAGCTCATCATCAGATGGGTGCCAGACAGGAAGAATTGGTGCCAACAAACTTCTTGGCATTGTCACGTGTTCTTGTTCTTGGTACAATGGCTGCACAATAAACCAACATAAACACTGGTTTCAATCTCAACACTACCCTTCAATGTAAGTCTAGTGATAAAATGTGGGAAACAGCCTCAGTAAGATGTCTACAGAGACCAGACTATGTCAACTCCGCACTGCTTCAGCACCTGTGTCACGGTCCCATACTGACTGAAGGGTCTCAGCGTAAGCAGAATGACTTAAACAGAACAAAGAAAAAGAAGCAGTCAGCATAAAAAGTGCCAATCAGGCAGAAATCTGAGGTCAGCTTTCCACTGAACAAACAACTCCAACTGAAATCTGAATTCCTGGGGAAATGAGGAAGGGGCCGTGTGTGCGTGTGTGTGTGTGTGTGTTTGTGTGTGTGTGTAACTTGAAGTAAGTTCCCCTTAAAATGAACAAATTGGGTTCATTTCGACATAGTTTGGTTATGTTTATGTGACATCAACTTTATTATTTTCCCCTTATTTTACATAACAGCACATAACAGACTCAACAGTGCCTCCCTCTCAGTGGCACTGAATAAAACATGCTGTCCTCCTCAGGAATGCTTCAGACGTGTGGCACAAGCAAATCAAGGAGGGAAAGGCCTTTTCCTGTAATTTACTAAATGGATGAGACTGTTGTCAAAGCCCCCCAGCCTCAGACTGCTGCTGAGTAATGGGGCGTGATTTACAAATTTCAGGCCTTGACATCATAAATATTCCACTCTGAGACTTCTTTGTGATTTACCAGCAGATGCATTTATTTATTATGCAAAACAAGGGCAACCGGGCAAACTCTTTTATCTTTTATATTTTGAGGCTAAAAAAATTGAGGCTAGCCCTGAGAGGTTGTGCAGAGTCTAGCTTTGACTCTTTGGGTTTGTGACTGTGAGAATCACTCTCACATACAAACACACGTATAATCCATTGTTATTGTAAAATACTAATTTTATCTGCTTTAGTCTACATTGTTTCACATATGTCTTTTTCTCATATTTATTATTATGGTAAATCTGTGATGAAAAGACACAAAAAAGACCAAAAAGTGGCGAATATTGTATGATATAATAGAATAACACAGCATAATGTTAGAATATATATTAGTATGCTACACTCTACTATAGAATGTTACGATAAAAGTTTTTGTTACTAGTCAAAGAGTGAGGTAGAATCTTAGTAGAGTAAAAAGATGACAAAGTATACTATTCTTACAACTTCAATAAAAGCACTATATGCCTTACATCCCTATAATAAAGTACAGTACAGCACTAGAATTACATGAGATATTGTAGTATAGTATAAGTGTAGTACAGGGTTATTAAGCTATCATACCTTATGCTTTAAAGTACTAAATGCAGTACTGCATTGCACAGCATTACCATAGTGTGGTACAATGATGTATAATATTAGAAAGTATCTGTACCATAGTATGGGACTGTGTGGTAAGGCAGAGTATTGGATTGGCATATCAGAGTTTCTACACAGCATAGTATCTCATACTTTATCAACAATGAGCTACAGCAGTGCTACAGCATACTAAGCTGAACTGGTCCAATGCAGACAACGCTACTAACGAAAAACGGTGCAGATGAACAAGAAATAAAAGAGCAGAAGTGAGTAAGCCCAGTTTAAACAGAAGGGAAGTTGCAAAAGTCTTTGGGCGTTAGCTCATTGGGGTAGTAGGTAGTGTGCTGCATGAGGAATTAAAAAAATACCTTTTGCTTAACAATGCCTGGATGATAACGATGATGCCCTTAAATCCCCCTAATCTTGCACCCCTGTGAAGAGCAGAAAATGTGCTGCTGTTCTGCTGTACAAACAGAACCAAAGGAGGATAATGCATGACTCAACGTTTTGTAAATTTATTCAACTTTCTACCAAACACACACACATACACACACATCCTTCTGTGTGAAGCCTGAACTACTGATAAAACAATGCCCCGAGTGGCTTGAACTTTTCTTATCTCAGCACGCAGCTGTGTGAGTGGGAGAAGAGCTGAGTGAGTGAAACAGCTCAACAGTGATAATGTCCGAGGACCAAAACTGTCCAGGGCTGATGGTGTCAGTCCACATTCATGAGTCAGAGAGCGAGGGGACAGAGTGAAACTGACAAGAATTTCCTTTCCAATGGATTTATCAAACCACTGGTGGAACCTTGAGTTATTTTAAGCCTAAAATCAATCACAATACATGCTAGAACACATGCTATGTCAAGGAGGGACATACTTATAGCGAAACCATTTAAAAAACAAACTGCTGGATGGAAGCTGTGACTACAGCTTGCCTGACTACAGGTTTCTTTATGTCTTTATACTTTGATGACAGTTCATAACTAGGGTCCCACTTTTCTATATTTGGGGTTCACAGCTTTAAAGCAGCTATGTGTAGGATTTATTAGCATCTGACAGTGAAGTTGCAGACTGAATTTGATTGAATATTCCTGTGCTCACCCTCCCCATTTAAAGCATGCTGGGAAACTTAAGGTGGCTGTAAAATTGCAATATAAGTGAAAGACTCTCTTCAGAGCCAGTGTCTGGTTTGTCCACTCTAGGCTACTGTAGAAACAGAAGAGGATCAGCTCCTTCTGGAGATATAACAGGCTCATTCTAAGGTAGCAAACACATCACAATTCTTATTTTCAGACGATAAGACACTAATAAAATGTTCCTTTGGGTAGAAAAGAGACATCTTTAATGTTACCACATGCACTTTTACAGTTATGACAAGTCAAACTGTTTGCAGTGAAAAGACCCATTACAACTACACATTACATATATGACATACATTGATATCTTTGCTGCTTGAATTTTGTACTTTTAAGGGATCAATTTCAACAAGTAACTGTTAAGCAAACACAAAATGTCTTTTCAGGGTTCAGAACAACTAAAATTGAAACATTTGATGTTAAGCTAACAGACTAACTTTAACTCTATGCTGCTTAAAAAATTGTGGTACAATGAAAAACTTGAGAAGAGCAACAGATGGACCTTATGCTGAAATGATTTTGTCAGCTGTCATGATTCGGCTTTTATTTATTTTTTTGTTGCCAAAGGTCTTTCTTCATAATAGTAAATGAAATAACAAATGAACACAACCATCCCAACACCGAGTGCTAATTCAGATGTCTTAAAAGTAAATTTTTATAAAAATATCTAAAATGATCCGGTAACAGTAGTTCCTTTTTCTGCAAGCATTTTCCAATAAGAGCAAACCAGGATGGAATAATAGCACGGCTGAATTCAGCAAACACCTTAAACAGTAGAGCTGTTGTTCTGGCTGCTCGTGCAACATGTTTGTCTTCTGGGGGTCAGTACACTCACAGTGGACCTGCTCAGAGAAACTGACCTTGCTAGACTGTCTCATCTGCCATCACTGTTTGTTTTTCGCTGATAAAAACAGTCAGGAATGTGCAGCTAAAGCTGGATTTAACCTCAGGCAAGGTAGATTCACCAACAAGCACAGGGAGATTGACAGAATACAAGCAGAGTATCTACTTAACAGCAGCTAAGGCTCCCGATTTTACTAATAAATAAGTATTTACATAACTAGAAATCCTCTTTAAACCTCATGCATGCATAAACCTACACATTTGCTAGTTCAGGTTCAATTATAATTATGAATCCAGGAAGCAACTGTTCTGTATGCCGAGAGCAAAACAGTGATAGACAACGCAAAGACACACATGGGTTAGAAGACATCAAAGCGGGTTGTTGTCAAGAGAAAATGGCATTAATGCCTTACCACAGGAAAGAGTCAGCACCTATTTAACAAACTAAAAGCTGTTGGAAGTTAAGTTGTCATGTCCATTTGTTTAAATCCTCTGAATCATAAAATGAGGGGATTCTTAAACACTAAGTGCAGTGGGTGATCACATCAGGATGGATGGCATGTGCTTTCTGCAGGGCTTTCTTCTGCAGGGGCGTTCAAAGAAAACAAGTATCTAATATGTGAATGCCAAAAACAGCAGATGTGTTCACTGCAAAAACATGCAGCATACGGTCAGGTGAAGTCCAACTCAGCTGGACCAGAGAAGCAGACGGGATGGTAGAAAAAGTTATTCATGATCGATGCTTTTCAATCCCTCACTCATTTCACGCTTTCAAGAGTTCTCACTGAGAGTCATAACAAACTCTGAAGCAAGCTGACAGCTTCTTAGCATTAGAAAAGGTCGGCTATAATATGAAGAGAAAGCAAATCTATATTGTTTTATGATGGAAACATGAGTAAAACATCACATCCAGCCTTCGTATGAAAGAGGTTACAATTCATGCAATGAGCAGAGACATCAGACCAAAAGAACAACACACATCTTTTGTTACGGTAGAAGGAAGTGTGCTTGTTTTTGTGCATTTGGACAAACAGGCTGGTATGCAGTCTGCTTTAGTATAATACTGGTCACACGTCAGGGGGCTAAAATACTTAGCAGCTTAGCGCAAAACAATTTCCATTCCTACCAAACTTCAGACATGCCTGAGGGGGTTTCCATTTCAAATTTTAAAGATATCTTGAATTAAATCTTTTCTTTGATCAAGTAAACTGTATTTTGTCTACTTGAAGTAACAGGTAGAATCTCAATAACTGAGACTATACAGGAAACCAGTACGGCCTGTGAAACATGATCTGTGTCATCACTGGCACATATTCAGGTGAGACGACTGGGTGTGAACTGTCTGTGCACTCATTATCTCAGTTAATGACTTTAAAATACTACTTGGCTTGGTGTGAATGCAGTGTAATGAAAATTCCAGGCTGGGTGTTTTATGTTATTAAGTGTTTTAGTGGCATAACGCGGTGAAATTTTGGATTCTCTTTGATGGATCTCTCTGTCTTTGACCAGCTCAGTCAATGAAAGAGTGAGTGCTTTGACTCTCATCTTTCGCCCCACTGAGTAATGCTGATTGGCATCCTTGAAGGCCGCTGCCGAGGGAACAAATCCCTTAAGCTCTGCACTGGAGCGAGTGTCAAACCCACCGAAGCTGTGTAGAGGGGTGTGTGTGTGTGTGTGTGTGTGTGTGTGTGAGCGCTCAAATACCTCACCTCAGTGGAAAAAGACGATACAAATATCACATAGAAGAACCATGCTTACTCTCAAAGAGCCTTTTCACAGATGCACAAATTAAAGCAGACATGTTCATATGGGAATACTAAGCCACAGCTTTCAATGCTGCATAATTTCATTATCACTATTAAGATAACATGGTGTGTAATCATTTGAGGTTATGGGGATTACAAAGCTGCAGTTTCACATTCTTAGGAGGGGTGATTTGTCCAAACCATAGTGCCTTAAAAATCAGTGATCACGTAGGTAATTTCTAAAGGAGAAACTTTATTTTTCTGATAAATAGTAAGTTTTCTTTCGACTTTCCCTTTTGTCACTTGATTGCTCAAATAAACTTCAGCAGAATAATTGGCTTCAAAGGACAAAAATACCTCAACAAAAGACAATTATGCCTCTTTTAAATTAGAGTTTATTACAATCAGCAACTGTTTTTTTAAAAAAATGACTCAATGTTTATGAATTTTCAGGCAAAAGTAGCTTATGTTTTGTTTTGTTTTGATCTCTAGAACTAGGATATTTCCATTGACCAAGCATTTTGATCGATTACTCGAACAGTAAACAGAACAGTAAACAGTAAACAACAGTGAAAAGCAGACACTTTATCTGCATATTGATCCATTCGTTCATCTAACATTTATTCAGATAATGACCCCTGCCCCCTGCTGTGTGCACTTACTCGGTCTTGTTGCGGCTCTTGTCCTCACTGAGCAGCCTCAGGTTGATGACAGCCTGTCCCAGCAGCTTGTCCGGACCCACCAGGGCCCGGTGCAGGACGTGGACGTGCAGCGTAGAGCGCTCCGTGCCTCCCCCTCCTCCTCCACCGCCGCCGCCGCCGCCTTGCTGCAGCTGCGGCAGGTCGAAGGAGGCCTCCTCCTTCCACACCGGTGCCACGCTCTTCTCCACCACCGAGGTCTGGTACTTCTCTTTGCCCACTTGCATGACCGCGTACGCATCGTTGGTGCCGCTTTTCCCCTTTATCCTGAGGCCTCTGGCTTGGTGCACAGTTACCTGGACGCTTGTGGGACACCACAGCTGATCCGCGAGGGACATGCTGACGCCACTTGTTGCAGGATTAACACCGCGCAGAAATAAAATGCAAAACACAAAACGTGGCGGTGTTTACCATGAGTTCACCGCGAGACTGAACAGAGCAGAGCAGAGGAGAGGGAAAAGTTTTCCCGTGAGCTTCGGTGAACTTGAGGAACCAGCTGATTAGGCGTGGTTACGCCGACAGGGGGCCTTGTTAAGACAAGACACTCCCCCAGCTTACATGACTTCATGGTGACATGACATGACATGAGTTCACACACTCTGCTTGTGGTATGCAGTCACACCGCAGCAATCACTTATTGGTGCCAGTGGGCCACACCTGAACCTCGTTCACACCTGCCAGAGCACATCAGCATCACGTCAGCTACAGCTGATTGACTGATGTAGAGACTTTCCCAAGATGACATCTTTGATGGTCTATTGTCTTGGTTGGTTTTTGTCTCTCTTTATAGGGATGCACATTAAATTAATTTCATTCTGTAACAGTCTCAGCCCCTGTCTCCTCCTGCTGTGACTGACTCTCTGATCTTGGCCTGAAAACGAGACAAATGCTCTAACATTTGTCTTGGGGACTGGAGAGAGGACATGATGCCTGGCAGACCTGCACAGCTGATAGGGTTCGTGTGTTTGGATTCAGTTTCAGGTGTAGCTCCAGTTTAAATCTTAATCAGGCGGCAGAGCCAGTGTTTGCATGGATTTCATCCTGCCTGCAGATCGGGTGGATTACATGCTCTCCCGTGAATGAGTTTGTTTGTTTTGTGACTGTTTAACCCCATTCATGAACTGGAAACCTTTTCTTTCATGGCTTTCTCTTCAATAAAAGAAGGGATAAACCTTTACTTCCCATGTTCCTCTACTGGAATTAGGTGTTATACAGATGTATGAAACAGTTTTTATATTTGTTTGTTTATAATTGACTGAAATTTTCTCATTTTACCATGTGCAGAATGATTTATGACTGAACACTGACTCCTGCTGTCCAAAAAAGGAAATGACTTTAACACAAATTCTGTTCCTTTGCATCACTCCAAATCTCAAACACTTCAAAGACAGATTTTTCATAACAGACTGGGAAAAAAAACCCAAAACCTACATTATTAAACCTTTACAACCCAGACCTGAAAACATTTGATCTCACTTTCTCTACTCCACGGTGCCCAGTAAAGACTAAAGGTTGAGACACATATAGAGCCTTGAGCCAATTAGCACAGTGACGCATGACTGTTGGCACTGCCAAAGCGTCTGTCTGAGTGTGATGTAACCACTGTAGTACTAGGAGTTAAAAATAATCTTTCGCAATGGCTGTGCAACTGTCAAAAGTTCCTCTAAAATAATTATGTTTCGAATTCTTTGCAAAAAAGTCAAGGTTTTTAGAAGAGAATATTTTAATAAGATAAACAACAAACAAGCTCACGTGACAATAAAAAGGCGGCAGGAAAAAAAATTAAGGTCACAGTAGGATTTTGGTATATAAACTGTTCATTTGGTCTGTGAACTTTGGTCCAAAAAAAGACAAACTGAGCTTGAGTATTAGTACTCATTTCTTTTCTTGTTTAAACTTTCTTTATCATAAGTGTAACTATTCTTATAATAATTTAACATCACACACACAATGCGAATAAATATTGATTTTACACTACAAAACATAAATAATGAACCATAAAAATACTTTCTTTCATTCTGAGTTTGTTAAAAATGACAGTAATAATCAATGTAAATTCCTTCTGAGATTTCACATTCATCATTATGTTTGTTGTCACTGTATAAAATGTAACATCCAACACTGGTTGTGTGGTTATTGTTCCTTTGTTGAATCTTGATGGCTTTTATCCTCTTCTGGATTTTCATCTTCTGGATATTTGTCATCTTTTTGGTCTCCCAGGTCCTGCTCACCTACAAGAACCTTACTGTAAAGTTTCTGCTGCTCCTCTTTAAAAGCATCTTTCACTTTTGCTCGTTTCAGCCCTCCATCCCTGAGAGCACACAGGCAAGAAAACCGTATCACAGACAGATTCAAGACAGAGTCATTAGCTACTTATTCCACCAACAACTGATGGAAATAAACAAGACTTCCCTCCTGAATGACTGAATGAATGAATGAAAAGCAAAGTGCGATGGAAACAGAACAGAAATGTCAGCAGACAAAACATCAGATCCGTGTGGAGACTCTAACCTTCCTCAGATGAAGACATAAAAAACATTCATGTTGTATTTCCATCCAGTTTTCCACAATATGAGGTGACTGGAACTTTTTAGCTGTGACAATGTTCCAAATGTGTGCCATGATAAGCTGATTGCAGATTCAGTGCCACCCACTACTTATCTCAGTGAGGCAACTGTAATTATTTGCACAACAGAAGTAGATGGAAAAACACAACAATTTCACACTTTATTTTGCAGATTTTCTCATCATTTGGTTAAAGTTTATAATGGAAACCTGACTGACGACTCACCAAATGAGATCCACTAATCCTCCTTGAGCAGCTATAGCTGCTTTCACTCTGCTGGCAAACTGCACTGCATCCTCCCCTTCCTATGCATGGACAACAAAAAACACACACAAACACACTAAAAGCAACAAGAAAAGGTACTCTAGCAGAAAGAATATCTGGCTGTTTGATCACTGATTGTTGTAATACATTAAACATTTCTCTGTCAGTTTGTTATAAAGGGCCTCACCTCTCTGTTCATTGGTGGCAGGTAC
Source organism: Acanthurus leucopareius (assembly GCA_029814765.1). Classification (NCBI taxonomy): domain Eukaryota; kingdom Metazoa; phylum Chordata; class Actinopteri; order Acanthuriformes; family Acanthuridae; genus Acanthurus; species Acanthurus leucopareius. Next base: position 3,654,830 of record JAQMCX010000027.1, read on the forward strand.
CAAACGCTGCAGACGATGGCCCAGCTGCTCATCATCCTCAGCAGATAATTCACCAAGCCAAACTTACTGCTGTTCCAGAAAGCATCGCCAAACCGAGGATCATACTGCAAGATGGAAGAAAACAGTTAGAGCACAGAAACTGAGGGTAGATGAGGGCAAAATTTTTGGAAATGAGTATAAAGAGTAGTTTCTACCTTAATGGCAACTGGATAGACGGTGCAGCCAATTTCAAAGCTGCCCTTTTTGAACATCATCACTGAAGTGTTGTTGATGCAAGTACCTGCAAAAGACACATTGTGAAAGCTCTTATCAAAACTACACAACAAACTTTATGAGTTTTACATGCGTGTTTGAAATAAATATGACATCATACACACCCTCAGGGAAGATCAGGATGGGCTGTTTGGATTTGTCAGCAACATGATCCCCAAGTCTGAAATACCAAAGCAGTTTTATCAGCAAGCTGTTACAGGCTATTTCAGGTCGATGTTAGACTTTGCTCACTGTTTTGTTTATTTCTTTATGGCAGCTATAAATAAATAAAGATGCATCATTAACTGAGAAAGAACTGAGGTTTCTTGTAACACATTTTATAGCAGAAATATTCCAGTAAACAGCAGAGGTTTTGTTACCAATATTTTATTAAGAGCAAAACGTATCAATCTGTTTTAACCAAAACCTTATATTTTAGCCTCTACTTGACTCTTAACCATGTGCATCAAGTTTGGTGATACCATTCACTAAAAGACAAATACAGACATACACAGGAGTGAACAAAATGTACTGTGCATTAAACTGAGAAGAAACACTCAGATCATTTGCGTAAGTATCAACAACAGAGTAGAAATCAGCTACAAGTAAAAGTCCTTGATTCAAACATTACCTAATTAAATTTATCATTAAATAAAAGTACCAAAATATCAGCATTACATTAGATTTATATCACTGATGGATTAATACATTTATGACTTTAATTTGTAGCTGGTAAAGGTGTGGCTGTGTTTAATCAATTTATAAAGTGTTGGGTGACTTAATCTATGATAACGTATCATATTTTATTTGCTGATAATATTTGTGTTCATAATCTAAACCTGTAGAGTAATATAAAATAAACCAATAGATATAATTGAGTAAAAAGTGAAAAACTTCCCGCTAAAATGTAATGACGTAGAAGTGTAAATTAATCCAACATGGAATCACTCAAGTTAAGTACATGGACCTAAAAAATTGTACCTAGTTAAGTGTATTTAGTTACTTTCCAGCACTGGTTGCACAGCAGTGGTGCAGACAGCAGTGTAACTGAGGCAAAGAGTAAATCCACCACTGAGAAAATGCATTGTCACCTTTTGGCCACTAGGTGTCTGTCTTTGACTTCTGATCTTTCAAACCAGATATGAGAAGAGGACTTGACCATGGCGCGCTGGATCATTCCCATCAACCCTCCGTGCACTTGGCCAACCTGAGAGATGAGTTTGGTTAAGCTCACACTGACAGCTATTTTTCATCATCATTCGCTCGTTTGAAGACTGAACACACACTCTCACTTGCAGAGACACGACCAGAGACACACAAACTTTTCTACCAAAGAGTAGCAGCCATCATTGGCCAAGATGATGACATCAATAGGTGTTGTGTGATTGGCCACACAGATGCCCCCATTCTTTGGTTTGTTCTCACTGAAATTAAACAAATTTGTGTCAGAAACATCTTGATAACAAGCATAAATCCAGTTCAAAACAGGCAACTCTACACTACAGAAAGACTAATACTTGCCTTTTTTTTCCAACAGAGACATTTGTGAAACTGTTAACTTGTGAATATTAGTGCTCTGATAATTAGAACATATTTAATAAATAAAACTGTAACTTGAGAAGGTTATGCTGTTGCTGAATATCAAATGTACCTGTTATGATAGGTGATGATTGCTGTGAGAGATCTGACACAGATTCCATAACACATCATATGAATCTTCTCGCTGAGGAAGAACCTTAACCTAAAGACATGGCACATAATGAAACAGCAATGACACAAGTCTTCTTATGTTGCTCATTCCAAGATCAATCAAAAAAGTTATTTAACAACCACTCCATTTTTTTTTTGAAGGAGCAGAAAATCCCTCCAGTAAATCTTGTATCTAGGAACATAACTTCACATGCAGGTTTGACATGTCTTGATAATTGGAAGAAACTTACTCTCTACTTGGTAAAAAGCCCACAAAAGTAGTCAAGACAAGGAGCAGACTAATGCCAGTGACTCCCAAAGTAACCCTGTGGAGAAAAAAATGTACAGTTAACTCGAGCTTGAACCAGTTGTTTGCCTTTATCTCATAGCTTTTGTCCTATGAGATAAATCTTACTGCCTCTGCCACTTAACCTGCCTGTGTGCTACTCTGACCTGAGAGGCAGCAGGATGCCGTAGCGGACGAGGACCCCCAGGCCCCATAGGACAGTGAGTCTCAGACTTATATAACGGAAGTTGTAGTCACTTCGTGTCAGCAAGTTCCAGCTCTCCAGCTCCTGAGCTGAAAAGCACTTGGTCACCTCATCGTCCACGATGCTCTCCACACCTCTCCGGCAGAAGTAGAAGATATCAGCCATCTCAAACTCCGGCTCTGAGCGCAGAGAGCTGGCAGAACCTCGGAGCTCCTGGATCCCCTGCTGCAGAGACAACGGTGGTTCTTTGGCTATGATTCCTTAAATGAGAATGAAAAGAAGATAGACTTATGAGTGCATCTGACTTCATGGTAAAAATGAAACAGGTATAGACTAAGAAATATTAAAATATTACAAGTTTTACCACGGCTATATGGTTTATAGAGTTGTTGATTCTTTTCCTTTGCTCCCATCTCCATTCGTGAGGTTGCCCACTTATTAAAGAGAAAAAACACAAAGATAACTTGAGTAGAGAAAAAGACGGAGAGAAGTATTACATTTTCAGTTTGAAAACACATTTAAAGTTTCCTGCAATGTTTAACAAAAAGCAACACAAGAATTAGAGCTAAAAACTTAATTTGATACTCTACTGCTGACTAGCAGCTATAACATTGGATAAGCAGCAATTAGCACCTCAGAAATGGAAATTTCATTCAAGGTTTTGAGATTCAAAGAGAATGTGGGCAGTGCAGACTGTTATATGATCAGAGTTATGAAATTAGGAAACACAGTCCCTAAAGACAGGTCCAGTTTCAGTTTCCGCCTCTTTTTTTTTTTTTCAAGCCTCCACTCTTTGTCTAGTTTACTCAAGCATAAATAGGTCACAACTCTGATGGATCAGGCCTCTGCGGCACTTTGACCTGAAGAGAGGCAATTTAAAGAACCACTGCTTGGTGTGCACTCCAAATAAAACACTAATGTGCATTCTGGCAGGGCTGTAACCCGTGGAAAACAAACTATTTGCAGATACAAGCTAGTATCCCAAAAGTCCTCCTAAACCTGCTGCAAAAAGTCAAGCTGATTGAAATCACCATGGACTTGCCAGCCTGGCAGGATATTAAAACTGATTTAGAGGAGTAAAGAGGTCACTGAAGTCCACATACCTAGCACAAAGCTTCCTGTTGTCTACCAAAGAACACAAAACACCTAATCCCTAAATGAGGTACCCAGAGCTAAATTAAGATCTGAGAACCATGTGGATGGTACAGACTAAAGTAGTAATGCCACATAGTTAAGCATCATATTGGTCTTCTGTAAAACATCTACGTACAGAGAGCCTTAAATTTAAGCTGCTTTGAAACCAACTTTCAGTTCATTTGCTTTTGCCCTGACTGAACAAAGCAGAGTGAACAGCCAGAGAGGGTCTTTGGAGTAACTGTCAGTTTTGGCTGCAGGGCATTTCCTCTTTACCCCAACTCACAGGAAACTGCACATTGCAGGTTTATGGAGCATCAAGAGAGCCTGTATCTCCTCCTACCTTTCTGGCAAAAGCCAACAGGAAGGCTTGACTGGCAGCCACTTCAGACTGACCAGGTCCAGGGGCTTAATCAGGGTCTTATTCAGAGCCCAAAGAGCCAACTGCCATATGAAAGCAGACCTACAACTGTTTTACACCCTTTACCAAACTGAAAAGAATAATGCAGGTATGTTTCCTTGAGTTTAGCTTTAATCATTTATTACCATTATGCTGAGTGTAGAAGGGAAGGTCTGAAACCTTATCAGAGATCAAGCTTGTGAGAATTCTAGTTTAGCGGTCTGTACCACATCTGAAAAGTCTTTCAACTACACCAGAACATGTACTTCCTCCCTAGAGTGAAAATTCTCTGCAGTATCTACATCACCTCAGATGGTAGTCCCATTGCTAAATACTTCCTCCTCCCAGGGGTTCGTCCCAAATCTAAGTCCCTGAGGCAAATGGGAGGCAAAAAGCTGTCCTGTGCTTCTAACAGTCCCTTTGAGCTGAGAGAGCCCAGGGGTCCCATCCAACAGAGAAAGCATTTTTTCAATAAAATCAGTGAGATTAACACTTCAAAAACTTTCTGCACTAGATCAACTATCTCATAGGGTTCAAATATAAAAACTGCAGAAGTTTAGAGTCCAGATATTTGTCTCAAAATGTTGTATTATGTATAATTAACAAATGAAGAAACATTCTCAGCTCATAAGCAACATACTATGACTACAAAGGCTTTTGATTTTCTACCTTTCTAATAAAATTCTGCATTAGACACCATGCTCACCTCAAAGATCTTAAGAAGAGTTGTCATGTAGATTTTGCGGATACCAAGAGAGACTCCAAGTACAGCTGGCACAATTGTAAAGACAACCAAGAGAGTGAACCACACGGTGATGGAGATGCCAAGATATCTGCACAGCAGACTGTCAGCAGGAAATGTAAACCATGCCATGCTGTCCGACAAGGGAAGAAAACAGCCAAGAGATGGTACACCAAAGGTCTGTTTGAAGCCTCTGTGTGTAGATTAGAAGCTGAAATACACATTAAGAGTGAGTTAATGTCGTATACAACATAAAGACAACACAAAAATAGCTGGATCAGTTATAAAGGGTACAAACTTTAGAATCCCACGTTTCCTTTCAGGTGACTTACATTCTAACGTTAAATGAGTTTAAATGACCCAGTGATCAACATCATACATTTCTGATCAGCACATATTTTCACTCATAAAGATTTTTTATTGGATTATGACATTGACATGTTACTGATATGCTCATGCAATGTGGGCTACAGCTGATGCTGTGTTCGCAGAACTAAGTGATCCTATGATCTTAACTATCCATGATTAAGTAACTGAACAGCACGCACCTATCTAAGATTAAAGCGAATTAATTCTAGCTTTTTTATCGATGGTGATATGTGATAAGTGATATGTAGTTAGTTAGCTTCACTAAAATCTAACGTTAATTTAATCTAATCTTTAATGCTGTCAGTTTAGGCTATAGTAATTTAACGTTACCCTCCAAATTTGAATAAACAACTATAACTGTAACTCTATGGGACAAATTCCGACGTGTTTTTTCCTCAGCTACTTATAATTGAGTTTCTTAGAGAGAAGGGAGCTGCTTGGTTACTTTAAACCTCCGCTAACGGCTAATTATGTGTTAGCTTCAAGCTAACGGTTCTTACCGTCCTCCGGTTTTACCGCTAGCTCTGCGCCGGAGGAGGATTGAGATGACAGACGGTCAGGTATTTCTCCATCTGGAGACTCCGGGCTCAAGTGTGGGAAACCTCCGACTCCGTGCTGTTGATTCTACAGGCTTTAAACAGCATGCAACAGCGGCAGCCGCAGACAGAGTTGTTTAGAGTTCCCATGGCAACTGGTAGCCAATGAGGGCTTCTGTTACTGCACAGTGGGCAGGACTGGGACGATAAATCTGATTAGACTGGAGTTGTCCAATCAGAGAGGGTATAAGGGGAACAGTCAAGTAGAAAATGTAAACCATGGATGGAAATAGGAAAATATCTATCATAAATCTTGAGATTGAAAACCTTTTTAAATAAATATTTTTTATAACATATATTTATGATATATATTATTCTATATTATATATTTTTGATAATTTCGGTATTGCTATACTAGTTGTAGACAAAAAACAAAAAACAAAACAAAAACAAAAAAAAACGTTTACTGAATATACTTTAAATACTTAAACAATAAATTGATGGCATGATTTTCGAAAATAAAACTAAAAACTCCAAATCATCCATATAAAATAGGCCATTCTTTAAGACAGAATTTACACCTACATGTTTTCTAATTTCTTCTAAGACTATTCTTTTATTGCATTCTTATTTCAAAATAAATTCAACTGTAGATGTTCTGGAAACCTTGTCCCATTTGTAGAGATTTATCATTATTAATAATAATATTTTATACAGCATTTATCATTGTCAAATTCTTAGCTTTACTTAAAACATAAGGTCACTGTACTGTCCACCATTCATGAACTCACATGTACCCACACACACAAACTCATGCACACTCTATACAGAGATAGCATATGTGCTCAAGTTCCAATAAAAACCTTTATTTTTATATATTCTGCTACAAGTTTCAGAAGTTTTTTGCATGCATAGTTTCAAACAGTTAAGACAGGTAAAATCACAAAGTAAGATTTCCCTTTAGAAGAATATCTTAACTTTACAGCATGCATAAACCCCGACCATTTTTAAACAGTCAACCAATAGTTTAGCTGCCCAGGAATCAGCCAGCATTTCAAGCAGCTGTTTTGAAATTATGATCCAGAGCATCATATTTCTAAAACATACTGCTTACACATACCACACAGAATAAGACTCAAATTATATTATTTTTGTAAACTTTCTTTGGCTTTTTGCATAAAGAAGCATATACTGCTTCTTTAAAAATATAGTTAGGAAGGTAAGAGGGTAAATAAATCGGATAATGCTGTGGGTGCTGTTTGTGGATGAAGTTGATTGTTCAATTCATCTTGAGGTATTAAAGTTAAAAGTATAAATTTTGCAAAGTGAAAATCACTTGAGGACTATTCTATAGACTTAGTAGACTCACAGAACCTCAAAGAACAAGTACATTTATCAAGTAATTTCATATAAATTAAAGCATTAGCAGAATATGTCCTTAATGTATAGGTTTAATTCTCTGTTGATCATCTACTAATGTGTATTAAGGTATAGATGATCTGTCAGACTTGGCATGTATTCATGCATGCAAAGAAATATTTAGAATTAGTAAAACGTACATGTATTTAAAAGGCCTATCACAGTAGTCAAGATTAGCAACTCACCATACCAAAGGAGAATTTCCTTTAAGATTTTTTGCAGTGGAAGGAGTCTTATGCACACTGAAAATTACATATATATCACAGTAAGATAGGCATAATGTTATTAAAGTCAGAAGAACTGCTTCAGTGCTACATCACACATAATTACAAAACAAATATCATCTTGCCTTAACCAGGGTTTGACAGTAGTCTTAAGGGACATAATAAATGCAGATCATAAGATGGAGGAAAACAACAGTATGCACAAAACACAAACACACAGCTTTGACAGAATCACAACAAATATTACCATATTGCCATGTTGCATTAGTGCTTAAGATGTCTTCAGCATTATAAAAAAGAATGTGCTGTATTGGTCTGAGTGTTTGCTGGCATACTGCTGTAGTAAGTCTTCATAATTGCTACAATTATTCATATAGTAAAGTCTTTAAGCAAAATAATTCCCATTTACTTTTACCCAATGAGTAAACAGCCACATTAGCATTAGAAATATTACTTGCGTAGGAAAATTAGCTTTTTAAAATATACTTTGTAAAAGTCAGAAATGCAACTGTTGGTTTTATTTCTGCTCTTAGAAACAGCTGCAGCATTTAATCAACAGTGTTGCTCCTGGTTGCAGTCGTCAGCCTCTGTGCTTCAGCGTGGCAGTTTCAGGGCAGGGTTGATATGTTTTTGTTTTCTTGTTCATTGACAGTTCAGCAGTCCAACATCTATCGGTAGTCTGCACTGTTCTCTCTTTTCTTTCTCTCTTTTTCCAACAGAGGAGCCATTTCGTGTTTTCACATGTCGATTGTCTGTTAGGGACTCATCGAGACATCATCCGCACAAACTCTGGGAATTGAAGAACACAGCAAAAGAGAGCATGAGCATCTCTCAATATATATGATATACTTAATGCTATTTGAGGGTTTGTGTCTCTGCTTTTGAGGTATCGGTGAGTGGAGGGGCATGTAGGGTGGAACATCTGCTAATCCTGCCGATCTTGGTGAGCAGCGGCAATCTTTTGTAGTAAATCTATAATAAAAGTATTAGCCTGTTTGCCTGCTGCATGATAAATGCAAGAGTCTGTTCTTTTCAAAAGTATGTTTATGACCAGAGATGGGTGAACATGACTTCAGTTGAAGTCATGTATTTTATATTTTTTCCTCAAACAGAGCCTTATAACTTGGAAGAACATAAACTGGGCATCTGGTCAGCCCAACTATCTCAGTTACAGTTAAAGTTTCAGTATTTTTTGTTGATAAAATGCTGTTTGGACATTATTATTAATTGTTTGTGTAAAGAATGCAGGGGAAATATGTAATTATGTTGATGTATGAAAAATTTTGTGCCTCTGAGAACAGCAGCACTTTCTTATTTTCATCCCTGACACCATGTATGCATCTTTTTCTCAGTGGGTAATCTCTGAGGTGCCATAATCCCTTGGCATGGAGATAATCTGACAGACAGACCTACTGCCTTCATCCCCTCACCTCACTATCAGCATGGTATTGGCTTATCAGTCCCACACATGTTGGGATTTTTGCTTATATCTTAAAAATGTGTTTGCACGTGTTTAAGGGAGAGTCAGTATGATTGAAATAGAGGTATTGTGTGAGCATGTTTGATTAAGCTTTGCAGTGAAATGTGTCACATTGTATTAAAAGTACGCTGCCACACACTGCCTAAGATTCTTTACCTTCAAAGTCTACATGCCCATCTCCGTTAAGGTCAATGTCTCGCAGGATGTCCTCCAGATCTCTGTGTCCGACCTGAAAAAGTCAGATAGTGGGGAAGGTGTGAACGTCTGTGGCACAAACTCAGGCGAAATACACCAGTGAAGTGAACAGACGAGATTCAGACGGACACCATGATTGATGGAGAGCTGCAGCGGATACAGCAGCTCTGTACAGTAAGTACCTGTTGTCCTAGAAGTTTTTTCATTGCCTCTCTAAGTTCTGCTGTGCTGATCTGGCCGTCACCATTAGTGTCAAACTAACAATGAGAGAAGAGATAAAAATGAATTAAAATGAAAAGACATTTTTCTTTTTTTCTTACATACATCCCTGAGCATTTACAAATAAATGTCAGCATCAGTTAATTACTAAACAGCTACGGAGCATCATCAAGATTATCACCCTTCATATCTTTATATCAGATATCAAGTTGTTTGTTTTGTTTTTGCAATAGCATGGTTACCATTTCCATAAGCCCCCTTTCTGTAAAGAAGCACTCTACGATAAACACTACACATATCAATTAATCAATTTTACCCTGAAGTTTCAACTTCATTGCAATGCATTAGGTAATTAGCTGTTCCTATATTCAGTTTGCTACTTTGTTAGCTTCTTTCAATGTCTTTCCTCACCTCCTTGAATGCATCCCTCAGCTCTTTTACTCCAATCATGTCTGCAGTTTCAGCCAGCAGTTTGGGCCCCATGAGTTCAACAAAGTCCTCAAAGTCAACATGTCCTCCCACTGTTAGGCAGATTGAAAAGAGTAAGCTGGTTTAACCTTCAGGGTATTCTCAGAGACAAAAAAACTTCATTTTCACTCCATCTGAAGAACAGTGGCCCTGAAGCTTAAGCACTGTTTTTTTAAGTGGCTGTACAAGTGATTAGAATATGAGCATTTAATTCTGAAAGTTTGTCGGAGGAAGAAAAATTGGGGGAATTAGTAGATAGACATGAAAGAATTAATAGATAGACAGAAAGTTTTACTGACGATTCATGTTGATCTGCTGGCTCAGTTCTATCAGTTCCATCTCTGTCGGCATGTAGCCCATCGTCCTCATGCAGTTCCCCAAGTCTTTGCAGCCAATAAACCCATCTTTGTCTTTGTCAAACTCTTTGAACGCCTCACGCAGCTCTAAGAGCAAAAGAGAGAGCATGTAAATGAGAGAGATATGTGACCATAACTTTAGATCATCGTTAAAAATACTCTTGTATTTTCACATTCTTTATTTTCCAGAATGTTTAACATACCATCCATTTCTTCGGGTCTTAATTCTCGGTCCTGTGAAGGATCACAGTGCACAGTTAGGATCCAAACACTGCTGATATGTTCAAAATCATGCCAACACCCAGCATTTTTCACAAATTATGGTGCTGAAACAAAAATAAATAGGAAACTGCAGGCTTGTGCTGCAGAGTGCCAAGAGCCTGCAGGTTTCCTTCCATCCAAAGAGGAAGAGCTCATTTGTGAAAGAAAACATGCAGACTGTTGGTACTCAGTGGGACACTTACACAGCAGGTATTGGGATAAAATAGCATAAACAAGTTAAATGTAAGATCTTACATTTTTGTCAAAAGTAAGGAACCCAAACCTTTATCTGTCACTGTAACAGAGACGTGTGTGTAGAATTAATTTGTTTCTATGGGTAAATTGTTTGCATTTCTTAAAACAGCGTGAAGATGCAGATACAATGACACAGTTCCCTTATTTGCCAGTTCATTGACTTAAAATGACTCAACCTCAACCCCTGCATGAACAAACATCCTTGTGAGCCTTGTGAGGGATCAGAACACTCAGTAACGAGGATTTCAACCGCACTGTTTTCTTTAATAACAAGACCTCAACTCCTGTTGTCGCTGCTGGGAAAAGACGAAGAGGAAGAATCACCATGTACGGAGAAATGCTACCATTACAGTAACCCTGCTTTGAAAATCCTCCAACCTGCTACAAAAGTCCACCATGTTTATGAGTGATGCACCCTTATGCATAAATACACACACAGACACACACAGTCTTGTACTCAGTGCTCTATCTATCAAGAAGATTTCACACTAAAAAAGATCTCCCATTTTGAAAATACCATCTCCTCAGTTCCACCATGCTTATTTTCATGCTGTAAGTGCTGACCTTACACTGAGAGGTGATCATACACACATCCGTCACATGTTCTGTTATTGTGCCTGCACTGTATTGTGTGCTGTTCTTTTGGCATGCATGCACATGACATTATCTGGACTTACGTACAGCCTGCCGGCTCTCAGCGAAGCCCTTGCGTAGAAAGATGCATGCAGGCCCGAGTACGTTGTGCATGTTGGCTCCGTTCTGGGCCAGGGCCACTAGAGGCTCTAGATAGGCCCCCCCAGAGCCCCCCTCCTCACAGGACTGCACCGCTTTGTAGTTCTTCTTCTGGTCCTGGAGCGGCATCCGGAGCAGGGGGGGGCCAGACATGGAAGCAGGGGCAAAGACAGGGGTAGAGACTGTGACTCAGATTGTGGCAGCATGGAGTCAACATGGAGGTGGGATGGAGGGCAGGAGGGGTGGGGGGAGTTCAAAAGCAGGATCTGAGGTGACAGACGTATGCCTGTCAGTCAGAGGTGTGGATCAGGTCAGTCATGATGGAACAGGAGGGAAGAGGTTGTAATTTATTATGACAAGAGCAACTGATGCCATCCATGAATCCGTCCCATGGGTCACACTCCTGAACAGGAGAACACCACCAAGCCTCCACATCATGTGTTAGAGATGCCTCACATTGCTCTCTTATAATTTTTTTAGTCTTCAGCTGCACATTTCCTGTCCTTAAAATTTATTTAGTTTCAAATGGTTATTTATTTATTATTTATTTTTTAATTCTTGTCTTTATATATATTTATTTACAAAGTTTTGACCACTATTTCTTCTAATAATGCTAAAATGTACTCACCAAAGTAACTTTCATGATCTAGAAAAACCGCAAAATCACTATTTTCAAAATTGTCGGATGGAGCAAAAGACACAAGCAGGCAGATGATCATACAAGTTTAAAGGAACCCTGCAGGTTAGCAAAGTATAACTGGAGGCTAATATGGAGGCAAAGAGTAAAGTCTTACACAAACTGCTGATCACAGTTGACCTATTTCCAAGTTTAAAAATATTATAAATACCTTATTTGTGGAAGGATTACCACCAACAGTTAAGCATTATCTCTAAATAACCAGACTGAACATCTGAGCTCTCATGTTTCTTGTCTCATTAGATTTTTTAGTTCTTTTTTTGTGGCAATGTGGCTGTGCAGTGACTTTGGTGAGTTCAGTATAATCATAACTGATAGCAATAATGGCTAAAACTACAAAAAAGTTTTTAATGATCAATTTCCAACATCCAATTTTTGGCTGCACACTTCAGTGAACCTTTAACTGACAGCTTTATGACTCTGACTGATGATGTTGTCCAGATGTGTTGTAGTTGTGGTAGTGGTGTATTTACGATTAAGACTCACGCTGGGCTAGTTTCTGTGACAAGTGACATTTTTTTTAAATGCACATTGGAAAGTAATTGTGTTGTCCAGAAGATGAGGCTAAAGTTCAACCAGCCATTTATTTATAATTACCAATTAGCTAATCAACCAGGGGGCAAAAGTTGTTCCCACGGCAGTGATCCCAATTACAGAGAATGCTACAGGTTAATTAAAAATGGGAAATCACTGCCTGCCAGCGGACAGAAAAAAGCCCCCTCTAAATAAAGTTTAATAAGGTCCAGGCATTGCTTTGACTGATATTAAGCTAGAGAGCGTCGCAGCCTAATCACAGACAAAATGCAGAACACATGAGCTGGAAAATGGACTATTTTCATACTCTGTAGAAATCTACTAACATTTTTGTCAAGTGGGAATGAACTGGGTTAAAAGCAGTCACGTCTCTTCTTGCTGGTCATGTCCTCAATTACTGCAGTGTAATATCCAACTCAGTAAAGGAAAATCAAGCTAAAAGCGAGTGGAGTGGACTCGCTGTCACTATGAATTACCAAGGGACAGCTTTTGCTGCTGCTTTAAATCGTACAATGTGAGTTCATTCCCTTCTTCATATGCTTTTAACGGCTAACATAAGACATCTCTAGCATACAGAATGAAAAATTAATATATATACATATACTACATTAAAATATTCACATTATTCTGTGCTATATAAATGACCTTCACACTCCATCTGTTACTAATGCCAGTTCATGCATTCCTACAGTCCCCACCACAGGAGCGGATGCCCACTGGGTAATCTGACCAAGTGATGCATGGAGCAGGGCTGTCTGTGGGTATATCGTGCCAGAAAAGTAGTATGAAGCCATGAGCTGGCAGTTATATAACTGAAAAAATAAATTTAAAAAAAAGAATCCTTAAACAGTGTCAGAGAAAAGCTGAAGTGAAGCAAGAACTTCTCCAGCACTCCAACCCATTTTGCACAGATGGCATCAACAGTTGCTTGTCATATTGTGCTTCCTCAAGGATGTGCAGCTGCTAATATGGAGGCAAATCTATTTGTGGGAACGTCTGCCTGCTACACTGGGAGTCTATTCAAGCCTACACTGATACGATGAGGACAGCAGATGCAAGAGATGTATTGCACAAACAAAAGCTGCCTTCTTGAGCCTTTTAAAAAAAACGGTTCTGAATGTTTCTCCTCTGTTGTTTCACATTTGTGCAATTATGTTGTCAGAGCACAACTCAATGCCAGTGGCACTCTCGAGCTTGTAGAGCCTAATGTAGTTGAAATAGCACACCTGTTTGCAACCTTTTTCACTGACTGGTCACATCCTGCAGGTGACGGTTCACCATCTTTTATTTTCACTGAGCAATTTGAACAACTCTTAAGTTTGGTGGCATAATCCAAATTTCATTAACTTCACCTCTATCTCAAAGGCTAAAAAAAGGTTTCAAGGGAATGCAGCCGTGCACTACTGAGCGCACAGAGAACTTACATTTAAATACATATAAGATGCAAATGTCATATTAGCGCTAAGCCCAATGCAATTGATAATCCATGCAGGATAAGTTTTTAAAGGAAGTAAACAACTTATTTTCAATACTGTAAACTCCTGACTTTTATCTTGAAATGCTCTCACATGTGCTTGAAGTCCAGCAACACACATTCAAAAAAACACAGGGGAACAAATCAAAACAGCCTGTTAGTGAACATCCAGTCAGACCACACACAGGGCTCAGTGAGCAAAGGTCCAATCACATCGCCTTCGGTCAGGTTGGGGACACATCATGAGGCAAACATGCACCAACAGTCAGGGGATTCAAGGAGACCACAGCAGAGAGGATCTTACCTTCTTGGTGAAAATTTTAAGCGACTTTACAGAGTTGCCCATTGCAAAAAAAAAAAAAAAAAAAAGTCCTTCTTGTTTTATGTTTTCTCTCTAACTGTGTCTGTGTTGGGGTGCCTGCTTGCAGGTGTATGTGTATGCATGTGTGTTTGCATATGTTTCCGGGCATGCATCGGAACAGGAGTGATTAAAAAAGGGAGAGAGGGTTCAGTGGGTCATTGACTAATATAAGAGGACATTTGGGAAAAGGCAGGGAGAGGAGCAGTGATATCACAGGAGGTGGAGGAGATAAAAGGGAGAGGACAAAGGAGTGTACAAGAGGGGACCCTGAGGCAAGGACGCTGGGAGGTAAGAGGGGAGGGACACTGAGACAAAGGAGGAAATATGTAAACAAGAACAAAAGGACAGATCAGAACGACACACAGATAAGCGAGGGAGAGGAAGCATGCATGGGATCAGAGCGAGATGCAGGCGCCAGGAGTAGAAAAAGCCAGATTGCTTATTCATTCCATCCTCTCTCCTACAGTGTCTCTCCTCCCTCCCTACCTCCCCTCTACTCTCTCTTTCCCTCCCTCTCTCTCTCTCTTTCTCTCTCTCTCTCTTTGTCCGTCTGTCTGTCTGTCTGTCTGTCTCTTGCTCTTTACCCCCCCTCCCCAACTCTCTCCTCCACTCTCACTCACTCCACAGTTTTAAACCATCTATGCCAATGTGACAGAAGAAGCTCGTTCGGACATGCATATTACCTTCCCCTGAGCGAGACGCTGGAGACACTAATCCAAACATGCAACACACACTCACACGCCAGCACACACTCGATTAAACACACACGGATGTGGGGCTGTGGAGCTAAAAATATAACATGCGCTCTCTCTTTTTCACCCTTTTCTCTCCCCACTCTTCTCCATCCAGCATCCATCCAGCCCCATCTCTCTCTTTCTCACACACACACACACAAACACACACAAACACACAGACACACGCATACTACACACACTACACACATGTAGTTGCAGCACAAAGTCATGTTAAGCTTGAAGGGCATGGACTCAGATCAAAGGCAAAATATGCAAAAAAAAGACACAAATTTAGAACCATCAAACCAACACGTGCAAATGCAAAAACACACACAGTCCAGCACACAAGGGCTCTTTCTCTTATCCACACACACACACACAATTACACACACTCATTTATTCAACTAAAACTGAAAAATTGAGTGTCTGAATGATTAAACATCTCTAAAACAAGTGATGCAAAGCAGAGGAGTGGACTTGAGCATAATATGAGAGATAAACGTGAAGACCACAGACTCAACTTAACAAATAAAAAAACTACTTACAGCTCCACTTGGACTTAAACATCACCAACTGGTGACTTTAATGGGATTTGAGCCTTTTGACATGAAAAATACTTGATGATTTTACCTTACATAAAAAGAAAGTTTGTACTTCTAAAAGTGTGACCCAAATCGAATCCCATTCATGGTCTGAACCAGCTAACACTAGTGCTCTTTTTTAAAATTCTTCAGATCCGTTTTATTTAAACTAATCAACAGGCATCCAATCAATTTACTCAAAACAGCCAAGAAAAAACTGACATGAAGTTACTGAACTAAAAAAACATGATGACATTTAGAAAAATTATACAACGATGCTGATACATACAGTGGGAATGTTAGTTTAATTTTTTGTTAAGGATGTTTATGAATTAAGGACTTTATTTGTAAGGGAAGACTTTTGCATTGTAGAAAGCTATTAGCACTTTAACATAAGCTAAAACATTCCCACCACACATGCTCTATAACTTAAAAAATCAGTTGCCTTCTCTATCATTTAAAAAGCCACAATCCATGAAATTTTGTTTTTAAAGTTTATAACTAAACACAAATCGTCCACTATATCACTTTCAAGGTCCTTTAAATCCAGTGTATTCGTATATTTCAAGGATTAGGATCACAGTTGTAAGCTGCATATTGGAAAAAAACTGTACTATGTTTCCAAACAATACCTGTGCAAACATGCTTTAAGATTTAAGATGCACGCAGAGAATCAGCAGATGGATTTTGAAAAAGCCCTCTAGAGTCAAACTGTACAAACACTGTTCTGCACAATGAAGGTCAAACCTCCAAGTAAAGCGACGATGCGCGACGCACAATTTTTAGCTGAGTTAGACTTAAAGAATCTGAATACAAACACACAGTATGAACTCTCCTGGAGTAACCTCAGTGGCGTTCGTTGTAACACTAATGAACATCCTTATTTCCCTCTCCTGCTTGTCTATTCTCTGCTATTTTAATAAACACATTCACGCTGCAGTCGTCTCACATCTCGCTCTCATTCAGTATCTCTGCGGCTCCTCTGCGTTGTTCTGCAGATGATTCATCCAGCCTCTCACCGGAGGCTCATTGTGAACTTCAGAACACATCAGACGTCACACACAGGGGCCGTCAACTCTCATAATGTCAGACCATAGTGTGCACGGGCAATGAGACCCCCCTCCCACTCCCCTCTCTCTCTCTCTGTGGCTTTATCCTTCTCCCTCATCCTCTCTCACTCACATAAAAACACACACAATTTACTTTACACATTTACATAACTGCTCACACACTACATACCGACAACCTGTCAGAGGAAGATTTGTCTGAGTGTCGGAGGATTCCTGGGGTACCGTTTTTCAAGAGTCATGCAAAGATTCATTAGAATAACATATAAATGATGTTAAAATGTGCAAAATATTCATTGTGTTTCACATAATGCAAAGAAATCTATATAAATCCACCAGACATGGGGCTCATTTTAAGAAGGAATGTTAATAAATCCATTTGCTTTATAAAAGAGATTTTGAGGTCAGATATAATCCTGTTTCATCCACAGCCATCACGTGTTAAATGAGGGATGTAGGGAAAGGAAGGAAGGGAGTTCATCATCAGCCTTTTCTTTATCGAAATGAAAAGTGCTCTTTTTCATTTATGAAGTAACATTTTCTATCTTTCTTTTTATTCACAAACTAGAACCAAGTGTAATCGTGCTATGGTGGAACACGGTTTTCTCTTTAAAGCTGCTGAGTTTTGCTTACAGTGTATCCAAAAAGCTAAATGCAGAGAAAATGAGATTTTTTAGTGCGTACACTTCTGTCGTCATCGGGGGACGTCTAAGCAGTGAAAATGCAAACAAGGCACACTTGCGTCATCTTCTTGTGCTTTGGCTGAGACGTCACAGCTTTGTTAATTCAGTCAAATCAGAGCAGCAAAAGCGTTTCTGGAGATCATTCTGCTATTTTGGTTTCATTTCAGACACAAGCAGTTGATGGTTTAGCTTGTTAAACATCTATTGTATCAGCAGGGGGGAAAAAAACACCGACAAGTCTCATTTCAGTCAAAAGAACCTCTGTTGTTTTTCCTCTGATTCATATATCCCCTGTCCTCTGTCTCGTCCCTCTGTCTCGCAGTGTCTCTCACTGATTTTCTCCTTCAGCCTCAGGTCTCAATGAATATTTAGCATCATCACACACAAACATGCACTTGCAACACACACAGTTGTGCGCTCAGGCTCCTACTCCCATTTCACTGCCTAATCCTCATCTTAAAAAAAGGGATTTAACCAAAGAGTGAATTTTCTACCTCCTTCTTCGCCAGCAGAGATACAAAAATATCCATCCGTGGCTAAAAATAGCCTGTTATACTCTAGACATACTGGAGGCATATGCTGTGTGAATGTGATGATGCTGCTCTCTTTCTTCTCAATTTCCACACAGATCTTTCTCCTTTTTTACACGTTTTTTTTTTGCCTGTTTTGCCTTTCTTTCTTGTGTTTTTCATTCTCGTAACGAATGTTTCCCATCTGTTCTTACTCATCAAGGTCAGCGTGACCCCGTCAGAGGAGAAGAGGGAGATGGGAGGAAGGGAGATTTTGCAATGGCAAAGAAAAAAGGGAAAGGCAGACAGGAAACGTCAGTGGATGCGAGCACGAGTTGAGTAACAGGAAGGCCAGGAGAGGAAGTGATGGGCTAATCTGTGTTTTAGGACCTTTCCTCACATTGTCCTCAGACATGTCAGGTGGGAGCAGGGAAGTGAGAGCTGATGACTGTTTGTCTTATATAAGAATCATCAGGTCTACCAGCAGCCTCATTCTCCTCCTTCTCCATCCTGTATGTCCTCCTCCTGATTTATCCAATTGCCTCGCTTCCATCACTTTCTTTTTCTGCCCTTTCACTTCTCCTGTCTCACTGATGTGACACACACTGGACTGTTAATCTTTTCCCCTCTATCACACACACTCACACACTCTTTGAGTACAGACCTATTAGTGCAAATGGTGCTTGCTCCCTCTGCTGGTTAACACACACATATTATTTCATCTAACTTGAATTCGAAAAAGAAAATTGTCATTTCCTCTTCAACAATCTCTCAGCTGTAGATAAGAGATGTCTTTCAATGATGAGTCTGCGCTGCATCTCCAGATTTCTAGCGAGGAATTACAGAACAAGATCACTGAAGGTCACAAAAACTGAGGGATGTGCTGATTGTTCAGAGTCTCTTAAAATAGCAACTAAATTTCTATGGGGACTAAAAAAAAAAAGCTCACGCTCTGTCCTTGATCAAGGTGTCTGGTTGAAGGCATGAATGTGCAGAAATAATGAGAGTTTTGTTTTATATATTTACACAAAACATTCACTCAACCTAACATGAAGCTGCAAAACTCATTCAAACAAATACCCACAATTCATATGTGTCCTTGCTCTAACCTGCACACCACCAGCTTTTTTTGTTACTCATGATTCA
This sequence comes from Acanthurus leucopareius, assembly GCA_029814765.1. Taxonomy (NCBI): domain Eukaryota; kingdom Metazoa; phylum Chordata; class Actinopteri; order Acanthuriformes; family Acanthuridae; genus Acanthurus; species Acanthurus leucopareius. The sequence goes on from JAQMCX010000027.1 coordinate 3,673,838, forward strand.
TCTTGTGAATAAGAATAAGTGTCGCCTGAATAAATAAACAGCACGTGCAAATTTGCTCTGTCAAGTATCGTTTTTGCCAAAAAATTTGAATATTTTTGCCAAAAAATTACAGAAACAAAAACAACTCTACCCTCCTCCAGTCTCTCATCATCAAGTCTAAATGGGCTGGGCTATATTTAGCTTCTTTCACTGGCAGCGAATGAGTCCTGTTGGGATTGTATGCAGACCTTGACGTTACATAAGAAAATACGAAATGAAAGAAATTGTAGTGTTAAATACCCCCCCACCCCCGCATTCTGCACTGCGTCGGCTGCCACTTCTATTCAAGGAGCCTTAGAGGCATGTTATTATGACTGCGTGGTCAATAAAATGTAACAGCTGGGGTGAGATGCTGAGCAGGTGCAAAAACATGCACATGCAAACTCTCTGGTTTATCATTCTCACACAGACACCAGTCACCTTTTCTTGCTCTTGCTTCCACACAAAGGCTGCTGTCCACTCAAAAATCTGTTTTGACTTTGGAAAGCTGATGTGATTTCACATTGCAGTAACATTACAAAAAGCAGCAACTTTTGATGGGATATTTTGAATGAGAGTTGATGACTGAGAAATCCTGCTATTTGTTTCATCTACAGTCCCTATTCCTCTCAGCAAAACACAGTTAAAATGTCACCAACATTTACCAGCATACAAAAAGAGAGCGCTTTACTCGCTGGGAAATATTAGACTTTCTGATTATTTATAGATCCGATGGAAATGTCAAAAATATCTACTTGCCCACACATCAGCAGCAGCTCTAGAGACTTTATATAGCACACCGCTGCATGGATATTACCTCGCTGGAACCCCTAAGACTGATTGAAGCTCTGGCCTGGATTGAGAGGAGTTATTTCTGGAACACATTAGCGTTCAGGGAGGTAATTGTCTCCTCTTGAGCTTTTTTATCACAGAGAAAAGGATTTCAATGAAACAAGAAAAAAAAAACGATGGGAGGGAAATAGACAACCTGCTGTAATATACGACTGCACAGAGAAGTGTGGCGCCGTGCAGAAAAAAACTGATGTATTAGTAGGTGAAGAGGTGATGCAGGAAAGAGAGAGACCTTGAATCATTGACCTTCACCCACCACAGCAGCAGTAGAAAATTTGGGGGTGAAGGATGCTTAGATTTAATCAGATTAGTGTGTCGGTAGCCTATATAAATTGTTTACTTACCTCTGTGCGTGTGTGTGCGGTGTGTGTGTGTGTGTGGGTGTGTGTGTGTGTGTGTATGACAAGCTCCCATCATTGAAAAATTTTCCACATGACGAGAAAGTTGATCCCCCTGTTCATGCTCAGGTGTCAGTCACAATGAAAGCGACTGTATTCATATGTGGATGCATGACAGACTGCAGCTCAGCTCCCACCACCCCCATGACCCCCATCATGAAAGTGATGGATACCAGATACATACGGGGGCCAGATTTGGACAAAATACATGCATCTATTTTTAATCTGCTTAACTGGGGTCACACACATGGCTCCCAAAAGGTTCCAGCTCCACCTGCAGCTCACCTGGGAAGCTCCACCTGCTGTCGACTACATGCTCTACAGCTGGGATACGCTTTTCTGCTCCAGTAAATTTCATTACAAAGGGGTAGAATATGAAACTTTCACTTGAAAAACTGTTTAAAATATGTATGTGGTGTTATATAACGTTATACTTCTGTTGATGGACGCAGCTCTCTTATTTTTTGTTGCAGCTCTAATTGCACTCCCAGCTGTCCATGGAGGGGGATATCTCTTTGAATTGGCTCCTCCAAATTTTCCACATTTCTTAAGCTTTGTGGGAATTCTTTTTCAAAGCCTATTGAGACACTATATGTGAAATAAATGTGACTTGACTGAGAAATATTTGTATCAAAGTACTGGCATCATTGTGCGTGCCTAAATTGGTTTAATTTCACAAGCTACATGGCAAATCTTCTTTTTTTCTGTGTAATATAAAACATGGCCCATTTATTTTCTTGGACAAGAAGACATTTAAGAATGCTTGCATTATGGTGTCTTAACAACTAATTTATGATAGTACCCACTAAATGCTCTGAGTCTAGACTCTTGCTACTGCTGCTGCTAGTGATTTAGATACTTTACAGTTTATAATCTGCCATTTTCACTGTGTAAAACAACAATACAAACATTAAGCCATGTGCGTTATGAGCTTTTAGTAGCCTGAGTAGACACTGTTTTAAACTTCTACAAAGGTATGATTAAATAGCTCGAACGATTTAAATCGATTAATTAAAAAAATATATCTATACTCTGCACCTTCGATTTTGCTTTGAATTTACTCCTTTAAAAAGTTTCCATCTTCATGTCTACTTACCTGCCCAAACACTGACTTCACAATCGGATGAAGACTGGAGTCATTTACAGGCGCGGTTGCGCTCAGTCTTTTGGATGTGCGGCGGGCTGCGGACTTTACCGGCGCGCTGGTCGCAGGTGGATCAGAGCTGAGACTGGAAGATGACCCGGTGATGACTCTTTCCCTGGGCTCGAAGAAGAAATCAGCGTCGTCCGGTTCTTTTGGATAAGATGGAGTTGGAGAGGTCCTCCTGTCCTGCCGGGAGCCGCCCTGGTGATGCGCTGCAGGAGGCGGCTCACCTCGAGAGGAGTCGTGTGGATGATGGGGGTGTTTGGGGCGCGTGGACTTGACGCGCTCCTTCTGGTGCCGACTCGTCCTGTGTCTCACGTCCTCCTGAGCGTGACCGTCATCCGCCGTCATCTGCCGGTGAGAGTGGCTTTTCTGCGCCCGGTGATCACCTGGATTTCGAGAGTCGGCATGCCGTGGTTGGCAGAGGGGTCTCCGCGCGCTTGTCTCGCAGTCCTCCGTCCAGTCGTTGCCTCCTGCTCCGGTGTGATGATGGTGAGAGCGGTGGCTCCGCTGATCGCGTGGACCGTTACTCGAGTGCCCGGATCTGCGGTTGAGTGCAGATGATCTCAGCAAAGAGGTGGTGGAGTCGCTTTTGGGGAGAGAAGAGCTCATCGTTCGCTTTGACCCGCTTGACAGGCGGAGTGATGGAGCTGCGGGAGGTTGGAGGTCGAGTAAAGGAAAAGAAGGCAGTCCTCCTCCACGTGCAGGTGCTCAGCATCAGCCAGTGGGACCTCACTCTCTAATCTGCATCCACGCACCTGATCATCACTGTCACAGTCCGCGGTGATGGAGCAGCAGCCACCTGACTGAGCATTTGCAGCAGATGTGAGGTGCAGCCTGATGGCAGCCAGGCGGTCAGTGTGACGCTTCACGCGGGGCTCCGCTAAGTTTGGATGGCACTGTGTTGCGCTGCCGCGTGTCACACGCAGTCCACGCGCAAAGTTCATAAGACCAACGTCATTGCAGATCATTTCTCTCATGAGCCTGCTTAATTAATATTCTTTTTCCGTTTTCTTGCGGTAGATAGAGACCCTCTAGTCTTTATGATCGAATTAACATGTTTTCAAAAACACACTTTTGAATTTATCACAAGCATCACTGACACATGATGTTAGACATATGACACATTTACTCAAAAATCAACAAGTGGCTTTTTTGACTGTAATTTAGGTAGACTGAGTCTTTTTTAAGCATGTCAGAAAACAGCCCTGCCATGTCAGAACTGTAATATAAATTAATCAGCAGGGGGACAAACAAACAACTGGTCAGACAGAACTGAGTCCTGTTATGTAGCAATGATGGACACTTTCATACCGAATGATTTGAAAAAAAAACAAAACAAAGAAAAATCGGACAATCTACCAAGTTATTCAATATCTTACAATCAGAGATTCATCAGTTGTTCATCTTTCCAAAAATCTCAAGAGAAAAGATCAATTTTTTACTTTTTAGGAGCTAGAATATTTTTCTTGTTCGGCCAAGCACATTTCTTTTAAGTCCTGAGCAGATTGTAAAACGACTTTTACCACCCTGTCTTTTGGATTTTTTTTAAAGCCGTTTACTTTATGAATATTATATACAGAACATAAAAAGTACTGAATAGACCCCCTTCCCTCTCCTTACACATTCACTTCTACTGTTTTCATATTATTTTAACTTGTGCAAAGAAATAAAACTCACACTACAACCTTTGCCTCAATAAGAAAAAACACTTTAATTTTACAACACTGTGTGTGAGCTGGAAATAGCAAAGGTGCTCAACATTACTGAAGCATTTGACAGTGAGGTAATCTAACAGCAAACCTCAGAATGGTAAATAGTGAAAATAGAAGCGTGACAGTCTCTCAATCTTATCCCATCTGCACACCCAGGGTCATAATTCTCACAGCAGATGTCCAGGGATGCAGGGCAAAAAGTATGTAATGATGTTAATATACAGAGCCAATTAAACACTCGGGCTCTCACGAACTGTTTCACAGTGTAAAGCTGAGAAATGAGCAGATTTTGCCCTCCTCTCTCAGGGGAATTTTTGTTCTCTGACATCTGTGTCTCTGCCTCTTCTGCTCCAGGGAGAGGAGGCAAAGTGTCTTTACTCCATCAGTTCCAACCCCCCCATACTCTAACATCGCCATGCTTTAACTTCTCTAATACCTTTTTTTATCCTCTGTGCAGCTCATTAAGTGCACAACAGTGTCACCAATGCTGAGCCACTGTTACTCTGTGCAGGTATCATGGAGTCATCTGCAGTCAACATCCTCTTTTTTTCAGGATACTCAATAGAAAATCTGATGTTTGAGCTGAACTTTGGAACATGTGGTTCCTGTTAAATGCACGAATCTTGCTTTTTATTTATTTATTTATTTTAAATCTAGTTATCTAATCTAAATCTATTTATTTCCCTATATGCTGTTTTTTTAAACATCTCTCCCTCTCTATTTAGCTTTCCCCTTCTGTAGACATTGGGCTGCAGCAGGGGACATACAAGCCTCAGGGTGCAATATGGCCCATTTAATGTCCACAGAGACGGGGAGAGAAAAAAAACAACAACAGGAAAATGTGGGGTGCAGTAACAAACAAAACAAACAAAACAAACATTTATTTAAATAACACCATCAATGTTGAAATTTCATCAGAGGAAAAAAATGTAATCAAAAAAGAGAACACATCAGTGTTATTTTTTTCACTCTTTTTTTGGGTTGTGTCACTTTCTATTTTTGCATCTATCCCCCCAATCCCTACCACCCAAACATCAGCCATTCCAACACTCAGCAGGGTCAGATGGCCAAACTAACTTTGATGACAAGTGCCGCAATGCACACAGCTGCTGCTCTAAACTCACAAGCAGCACAGTAACACGCCGCTGGCAGTAAATGTAGAATAATATATTCTGTATGCTGCTGATGTCCTGGATGAGGATAAATAGCTTCACAGCTCAGGAAGTACAACTACCCATTTTATACTGTAAAGGATGCTAAGGATTACCTTTCAAAGTGAAGGAACATCTTACTGGGGAAAACATAAATACAATTTTCAAATGCAATTAAATAGCTGACTTTCATTTCAAAGTGGACTGCAATGTCAGACAGTCTAGCTGAGAGAATGACCTTAAACTACAAACAACAACTTTAATTATCCAAACAATAAGAATGAAGACATAGAAAAAGATAAATTCTTGAAGAAAAGATACAAACAAATGCATGCACATGACATTTTCAACGTTTAAGAATAGGGCTGTCACTATTTCAGTATTTCACTGCATGATTATGGTGCCATGTGAATGAACTATAACAATATTATGATCCTATTATTGCAATATTTTTATAAAATTTTTAAAAATTGCTATCAATTAAACACATCTTTAACTTGATTTATTGTGTGTTTTGTCTTTTTTTGGCGGGGCTTATATATCACACCCAAAATACAAGTGAAGGAAGAGAAAGCCTGCAACTTTCACTGTACAAGTAGAACAGAAACACCCAGTGAGTTTGCTTGTTTATGGGGGACTGCAGCCTGCTTTTAGGTACATTTTTGCTACCTCCTATGACAGAAAGAAAAAAAAGAAAGTAGTGAAAAAGTTTTAAGGGGTTTTGTATGATTTATAGAATATTGTTATATGTGTATTACTAACATAATATCAGTGCTTTATTTTTAAATATCACAGTAATTGTCAATACTCTCACACCTGTTCACAACATTAACAACAATTAAAATAGCTCATCTTTGTTTTTGGACAAAACAGCTAAAAGTTATTCCATAAAATTGAGTTATCTTTTGATTGCTGTGGCATTCAAAAAATACAGGCATCCTGTATTTTTTGTAGGGACATATAACTGTTTTTTCCCCTTTATTCCTGTAGTTTGCTTTTCCTGTAGTTTGTTTTTCCTGTGGTTTGTTTTTCCTGTGGTTTGTTTTTCCTGTAGTTTGTTTCTTGTGGTTTGTTTTTCCTGTGGTTTGTTTTTCCTGGCTCTCTCTGTATCTCTGATCACATCTTGCATCCCTATTAACCTCGTCCCTCGCCCCAGTTTGGTATTACTGAAAGATTAATTAGTTTGAGTAAATAATTAACCACACAGCAGCTTGGGACCCACAAGGTGAAGAAAGAGCTCCCTCATCTGCATCATCAGAACGTTTTGCCCTCTTGTCTAAAGAGAACTTTGTATAAGACAACAGGAACCAACATGGACCTTGAAACTGAGACTTTGATGAAACCTGAGTTTTGAGTTTGGATGAAAGCTTTGCTGTCATCAGTATAATATACTGATATGATAATTAACTGAAGGCTCCAATGAACCACAACACAGGCTATTTACCAATCAAATATTCATTCATGAAGTTAGTCAGTCCCTTTTGACCTTAACTGTCAGTTCAGTTTTTACCTGGAGTTTGTTCCTGTATTGCAGGTTTGCACAGTGAAGCATCTTGGCCGTTATGTAATAAATTAGACAATCCAAAGTAACTGACCCACATATCTTCATTATGCATAATGGTAGTATGTATATGCATGTGTGTATAATGTGCAAAATATTTATAAAATTTAGTTTAAAACAAGCCTCACAAAATCAGTCCAATGAAATTCTTCAGCATAAGCAAATACAGTGAAAAAGGAGAGCAGATGAAAAGAGGAGGGCAAGTAAAATATTTAAAAATAATAAATCATCAGTTAGATAAATAAAAAAGGGAAATTGCACCATAATTTGTCACTTGATTCAAAAGTGTTTGTGTGCGTATGATGATGCTGTGTCACTCTTCAGATCACAAGTCTGAATATATCATGAAGTGCTGAAAGGTTTTCTCAAATCATTTTTGACACTTCCTGTTAAAGTCTGATGCAGCAGCTGACAGTGATTCAGAGTCAGATTTTTAAACTGTGTCAGGACATTCTCACAATACTGCAAAAGTAAGAGCTCATTAAAGACTCACTTCCCATGACAATTCTCGCTCAAGAACCTTTTAATGTTCATTGATGCTGTTGTGGTGACTCAATAATACAGTCCCCTGTACTTCATTGCGACAAAATATAATCTATAATCTGATATCCATAAGGTTTGTACATAGGATTTTAATTTTTTTGCGCCATGCAGAATGACTGTCTTTAATGCCTGTACCAAATTTGTATGATTTAATCATGTGATTCATTAATGAATTCTCATCAAAATCGCAGGTTGGAGGTTGATTTGGGGCTCTGTGTGGATCATTATTGGAACCAGCCTCAAGTGGCCATTTGAGGAACTGCAGTTTTCGGCACTTCAGTGGTGGCAGAATTTTTCGGAGTTGCCACTTGGTGGTCATGTACCTGAATCTTACTGATCAAACATCATGACCATATCATGACCAGCTGTGTTACCGGGTTGCTCACTAACATCAGCTATCTTAAACATCAGTGTTCTCATCTTATTTTATGTCATTGATTAAGGAAATAAGCAAATAAGAAGTTTTTTCCTTCTTTCTTTGGCTGTATCAAACTGCTAACTCAATTAGCAACTTTATGATAAACATATTATTATTATCAGGGTGTCACAGAGCTCCGTGCATCATCTTGAGCTATAAGTGGGTCATTAAACTGCACTTCATCATGAAGGATGAGCGTCTTGCACTCTAGGACTAACAAACCAGTCTTTACATAACCTTTACAAATGCAGAGGTCAGAGCCAAATTGCAGAGGCAATCAGGATGTGATGTTATTTTTGGTATTTATTATGGACTCAGAGGTTGATGCGCAGCACTTCATCCTCTCTCCTGCACAACAATGACATGCTTTATGTACAGCATGTGTTATTCCTCTCTCTGGTTTCCTGTTAACTTGTTCTCTAATGTTTTCCTTTTCCTCTCTTTGTAATTTTTTTAGGAAGAGGAGGCCTGGAGGAAGGGATGGAGGCTTTTTGTTCACGGGCACTGATTCATTTCCAAGACCTGGTCCGCCATTATAAAGACATTTATCAACTTCATCCTCATATTAATCAGTAAATCTGCATTCAGTCCCCTTTATTTTATAAAAAGGGTCATCTACAGCACAAAATATCTACAGCACATTCTCAAGATGACCACCTTCACTCACCTCCATTTCACCTCATTGTGAAAATGTTTTCTATGTGTTTTTGTTCTCCTCAAACACATTTTTTTTTCTGTGCTTCTCTCCAAATTAACATAATTGCAAATGTGGGAAACTGGAAAGATTATCAAGGTCAAAAATGAGGCTTTAAGTTGAATAGAGTTAATTTAATCAATTCAAGTTTATCATTAAAATATTTGTAGTGTTTTGTATATTTTATCTTTTACGTAATGATTGTAGGTCACAGGTTTGCTGCATCAGCGCTTTTTTTCCCGCAAACATTTTAACATGTGACACTGCAGCATTAAGAGCACAGGTATAATTAAAAACCTTTACTACATTCTTTTCGCTCTTATTCAATTATCCAGAGCCAACATTCAGTTAAAAGCAAATTTTTATCTAAGTTCTTACAAAAAAAACAATATTCATTACTGTAAATATCATTTTCTCATCAGTACAGATTAAATTAGTTAGATATTATAAGTATTTAAATGTAATAAGAGTGCAATCCTTTGTACCTGCATTTTTACTGCATGAAAGTTTCTCCAGACTGAATGCAAATTCCAGCACCAGTCACGTCTGGTTCTCAGGCATCATGTTAAGTTTTCTAACGAACTGAGACCTGCAGTGTTTAAGTCACAATGTGTCTAATGAGTCCCAGGAGGCAGAAACTGCTTTTATTTCGAGAGAACTGATAAAATTTCTCTGGAATTACATGTTTTGAGTCCTACTTACAAAGAAAAAAGAGAACGACGGGAAGCAAGATAAGCAAGCTTTCAAGCAACATCAAAATGTTTGGAGATAGTAGTTGTATTGAAATAGAGGTGTTAGTTTGGCTTAAATGGGAACGGAGTCCACCAGGGGCCACTAATTACACCTCTGAGCCTCTGAAGGATCAGAGGTCGTAAAGAGGGATGTGGCACTGTTGATCCTAAGATCTAAGGCTTCACTCATCTTTGCTCATCAGAAGATATTAAGTGCATCTGTGATGTTCTCCCTCAACTGATGGCGATCAGTCTGGCTGAGGTCACATAAGGAGGTCAGTGTTTTTCCTGCTCAGTTGGTTGTGTTTCTTCAGAAAGTCAGCAGCATTAATGGACTGTCTGTTTGTGTTTGATTGTGAGTGTCTCAAAAAAAATTTATTTCAAACTCTGGAGGAATTCCTCTTTCAGCCAGCAGCTCTTCTGTGTCATACTGTGACCCACCTTCCCAGTGGTGTTATTGTTCTGTCATTCTAATATAATTAGTGGGTGTCTGTGTGTTGTATTCCCATGCTACCTTCTCATAACACCGTGGATGGAAAGGAGGGACAGAAGCAAACTGTGACATCCATCTTCTTAAAAATGCCCCTTTGGCTATAAGCACTCCTGTTCATGTGCTTATTTCCAATCAGCCTCAGCTGTATGAGCGAGGTGTTAATTCCTATTGAGCTTAAAACTGCTTAATTTCCACCCACTTCAATAACGTTTTCATTTGTAAATGGAGGGCTGGTGCAGTTCAATCAGTGATACTGTTACAAGACACAGCAGGTGAGTTTCACAGGGAATGTGGTGGATAAGATGGAGTGAAATACTGAAAAAAGGCTGCAGCAGCAGTAAATGCAGCTCTAAAATGGTCAAATCAAACCAAATTTAAATCAAATTTCAAATATTAAAGTTATACTTAAAAGTTATAAATGCTGGATAGAATATTCAGCATTAAAAAAAAAGTCCTTACTGTCTAACTGATATATCTCATTTTGTCTTCTCGCTCCTCTGGCACGACTCAATAATTAAAAAAAAACCCACTGTTTTGGGACTACTTGTGCCTCCAGAGAAACAAAAACAATATTTTGGTCACTCATCTGTGTATCAGCCTCCGAGAGCATCGTAGCACTTTACGTTAATTAAGACGACACAAGTCCCTGGTAGGGATCATGAATCATTCTCCTGAGATGTTTGAAGGTTACAGGCTGCAACAAAAATGCCTGACTGAAAGATCTCATGCAGTAAAGGTGCAGTATGCACTCATACTGAAGGAGGATTTAAGTGAATAAAGGCTGGCACGGGCGAGTGGGGGGTTTGGTTTGATGCAGGGAGGGCAGAATAATAACGTTGCACTATTTATAGGAATACGCCGACCTACAGTATGGCATCCTTGCAAAATATGTTCCTGCACCCTTTCTGTGTTCTTGTCAGCCATGACAATATTAATGATGAAACATTTGGTTTGCATTTTATTGAGATTAATTAGCTTATGACTAACAAAAAGCTAAATGATTCAACTCCTAGTGAGTACAGTGCAGTCCTGCAGGCATTAACACCATGTACTGTTGAAAAAATAGGTCTGTTACTGTGACACTAAGCTAACGCAACAATAATTAACATTAATATTCATGTGTTATCTGGCTGTTTTCTATTTATAGGTCTTGTAAAGGTCATTAGTTACTTTTTAATATCCCTCCTGTGCACAAATTCAGCCACAAAAGATAAAATGTTGCATACTCGTCCTTAAAAGAAAAAGATGAATACTTTTTATGCACACTTTAATTTATAAGCTTGTATTGTAAGTATTTAAGAGCAGCATTAGATTACCATCATGGTGTCTCAATATTCTCAATAGTCATTCGTCACTGCAGCTGCTGTCTTAACTTCTGGGTCTTTTCCTTATCACTAAAAGTTGGATCAAACTTCTATTTTAAACTTTTAAAATACTTCTCTAACACTTTCCTCATCCATGCAAAGCTTCTTACTGGGAAGAACAACCTTTCATATTAAAATACTCCTCGATTCCTCCGGCTCTGCTGCATCCTCAAACCTCTTCAATGGACTATCGATTACAAACTGCTGCCATCTGAATGAGAAAGAAACTAAAAACAGCACAGCACACATTCACACTAATGATGATGTCTCAGTGGTGATTATAGGACCCCGGAGGTTTACAAGTGAAAATATAAACACCATCTCCCCCTTGTGTTGAAGTTTTAACTGGCTGTTGGCAGCGTTGAGCAGAATGCATTAAAATCAGATCAGCATTTTTTTCTTTAGCACTGAAATCATATCTTACAACATATATGCCTCATGCATCATAATCAGTACATTTAAAACATACTGTAGACACACTGTACACAGTCAGTATCCTGCCAGTACTATAACTGTACCTTTTCCTGTACCACTGTGTAATCTGCACCAAATTAAGGATTGTTTTCTGTTGTTTACCCAAAAGCACAATTCCTTCTTAAAAGGCTTTACAAACTGTATCACATATGACATCCTTTTATCCTCAGACCTTTGATTCAGATAAGGCAAATCTCCCAAACTAAAACCATTAAACAGGGACAAAAAACAAGAAGCTTACAGGCAAGATTAGTGTTGTTTTTGAATTAAACAACTTACTAAAAAAAAAGATTCAATTCAAAATCATGTTGAAGCACCTCAGTGATGGCAAAACAGCCAACTTTTGTGGGGACTGAACTCCCTGAAAGTCATAAACCGGGACAACAACAGTCAATGCCGCTTTTGCCACAGCACATTCAGCACCTCGCTCAGCGATCAACACACGGGACAACCAGGGGCAGGTGAGCAGAGCTATAAATCAAGTACTGCATCATGCTCCTTTGTCCCTTCAGGTCAAGATAGAGGAGGAGATTATATCAGTGCAGCTGGCCAGTCAATCCAGAATACGTTCTTTTCTTACACCTTTTTTTTTTTGTTTGGTGACATTAAACATTCATTCAGTAACACTACTGATCGACTAATTTGACAATTAATGCATTTAGTTTAGGCATTTTATTGCATTCACATACATTTGTGTGTTTTGTTGTCGTGATTATTGTTGTTGTATTTCTCTTTCTTTGTTGTGGCATTAAATCCAGGCTGCAATAGAAGCTGCAGCCTATCAGAGGCCACAAAAGGAAGCATGTGGAGCAAACAATTGGTGAGTTATATGAGTTATAAATCCTAAAATAATGAACCCATTCGAAAGCAGTTGTGTTTTTTGAGGTCTGACATACTTAAAGAGAGACTTTCAGTACAAAAAACCAACATGTCGAGGCAAACTGATGGTTGAGATAAAACAGCACCAATACCACACCACTTCAACCAGATATATTACACTGAATTTGCTTTTACCACACCCACAGGCTAATCAAGTGTGACCATGTGCAATTAGTTGACGGATTATCAGATTGGCTCTCTCCGCTGTGGCTGGCAGACCTGGTAATCTAGCCGCCCACATGCTCAGTCTTGTCTCCAGCTGCTGCAGTCATCCGTATGACTGAAACTTGAAGTGTGAAGCTTGCTAACTTAACCGAGTCTTCTCCATTTGGATTCAACCTCAAGCTTAAACTTAACGGATTCTTCCTGGAGATAGATGGTTTGAGGTGTTAGCAGCAGTATTATTTAAAGTGAGCCATGTGTATAGTCTGGTATTAGAGGGAGATCGGCCATGCGGAGAGTCTGAGGGACTCAATATATTCTGAACCATCAAAAACACACAGTCTCTTTTTTTTTTGGTGACCCTGCATTAGCCTGATCACCAGCTCATTACAGCTGTGTGTGAGGTCGCAAGTTTATCGCATCTCATGACTTTAATCCTTCTTCCATCATCAGTTTTGTTTTGTTGCATTTCATTTGCTTAGCTACCTGCTGACACATTACTTTCAGGATGCTTGTATGTGACCGATATGGCCACCAAGCTGTCAGACCTCGTCAACAAATAATGGTGATAGAACTAATAATTTTACACTATCTTGATTCAAAATTATTTTCCTCCCATCATGCACCAAGTCTGAGTTTACACCTTTTATATTGACCCAAAATAATCTCCAAAAGGAGACAAAATATGTTGCATGACGTTGTTTGTGGGCTGAAATATTCTGAGCTTTAATAACTGTGAATAAACACATAGAAAATAAAAAGGTTTTGTAAGTAGCATTAGATATGACCTTGACTAGAACTACTAATCACAGCCTTGAAAGAATTATGACATTTGTGGAGTGAAAGACTGCAGCTGGGATGTCTGTAAGAATTTAACCTCCAAGCTGGAGGCTGTTAATGAGGGAACATGAGGTCCTTTTGTTGTTTACATGATCGTTTATTAAAACAACTCGTTTTAGTTGGAAGCTTCATGTGACCATATTAAGCTACCGTGTTTAATAGCCAAGAGCCAAAAGCCAGTGAACAGTTAAGATGGCATAATTAGTGCACACATACCTACCACTTTAGGCAAACGCAAGGCTTGGCAAGTTCATACACGTGAAGCAGTCTGACGTTGTTCCTCCCAGTCTGGAGGATTTCAGAGCGTCAATTCAAAGACTCTGTAAGTGTGTCACTGACACAGAGGTCACATCCAGTACAATAGTGGCCTTAAGCGGGGAGAGGGCTTTCAGTTTCCTGAAGATAAGGGGGAAATTTGGAGGGATAGCAAACATGAGACAACTTTATCGATTTTGCGCAAAAGTGAAACTGACGGTCCTTTTCTATAGAAGCGCTCTGCCGGGAATATGGTTCTTTTAAAATTACTTAACTCATTGAGGCTACTCATTCACAACCGGGAATATCTAGGCTGATTACTTCTCAATGCAACCCTGCTTGCTGCCATCTAATGGGAGGGGTAAACTTGTGTGGGGGATTAAAGCACTCCTCACTGAGCGTGTGCGCGCACTTAGCGGCAGGAGCAGCGGCAACAGGTCTTACTACAGCGACTTTCCTCCACGTAGAGTCCAATGGCTAAATATAAGCCCTGGGTGGTGTGCTGCTTTGTCTTGACCGGCTTGGTTTGCGCTGTCGCACTCGTCTGTCTGTGCATCGCCTCTCTCGTGGACAGAGGATGTCCCTCAGGCAGCTTTGGGCACGCGGGTATCTCCGCAGATTCACTGCGTTGCTCCGAGATTGGCAGGTAAGGTAACGCACTTTCCGACACCTTTTCTGATGGGCAAATAAGTCTGGTGTAGCGGTGTACCATCCAAATTATTTAATTTTGCAAGAGCTAAGATGACTAAACTCTAAATCCGTTTCAAGTTTAATTGGAGCACAAATGAGCAAATCTAAGATGCATGCCCAAAACTCCAAAAGTGTTACTTAAAAAAAGTTACTCTACCCATCTTCTAAGAGAAATACTTGTTGAATTTGACCTAAGTTTTGCTTTACATCCTGCATCTGAAACCCTCAAGTAAAAATCAACGTTTTATACAGACTTTGAAGCTTAATTACAGTGTAACTAGAGCCCTTCCATCAGTCTTCTTTTATTCACAGAATGACTTCATTTATTCTGAAGTCTGCTGGCCATCAGGTTACACCTCTCTGCTCATGTGGAAGATAAAGGGCTAAATAGAGCGGTGGAATAAGTAGTTTAAGAGATTTGATAGGCTCTATTTGAAGGGAAGAATTAATACCCGCAGTATGTGTGCAGACAAGTCGTCGCTCCTCATTTAAAAACTATCCTGGCAGATGTGATGGTAAGAAAAAAAAAGAGAGATCTCCATGCAGATGTTTTTTTGTAAGATGGGGTGAATAGAATTGGCTTTACCTCTGATGAACTCTTAAATGCATAACTTGTTCAGTGCTGAGACAAAAAGGGAACTTATCAATCAGTCATTACAGCTTCTAATACGGCAAAGACAAAAGGTGATTTTTTTTTTTCTTTCATTGGAATGCGCATTGGTTTTCCGGCTTTTGTGAGCAGTGGAGGATTCTGCCAGCACTTGTTAGGGGTTTATTTTTTAGTTCATTGCCAAGTGAACGAATATGAACAATATGTGTATGAGTGATAAACGTCTGGTGACACAAACTGTTAAGGACACTTTCAGTTTTGAGTCTGTTTGTGTGCTTACGGTTAAACTAAATGTTCAGACAGGGGATTTTTTTTTTTTTAATTTCAGAATCGATTTGAGCAAAATCTTTTTAAATCTTTTATGTCCCAGTTTTAGACTATTAATTTGTTTGTACAAAAAACCTGTTCAGACATAAGATGAAAATGCACAATTAAAACGTTGCAACAGATCACAGAAGTGTTGTGTCAAACTCTTAGTCATTTTTCTTTTTGTCTTATTTGATGACAAAATTAACTGCTGCTTCTCAGCATCAATCAGCTTTTCCTCTGAAGACATAGTCACATTTATTTTCTCTTGAACTATATCATTTGAATACAACTTTTTCAATGATTTAGGGGTTAATGTCCAGTTTTTACTTTTTTTCAAATTCACTTTTCACTTTAATTTTATAAGCTATAGAAAAAAACATACAACTGAAGCCTTCATACACAAAGAAATACCTTACAACCTCTTCTTGTTTTGTCTGTTTCTATACAAAATCCCTTTCATTGTAAGTTTATAAATCTACTGCATGAATATGCATAACCAGTATCAACAGCTCGTTGTTCTGTCTTCAGTGTTCACACGAGACTCCTTTAATTAGATTCTACGGATTTTTTTCTGTCATTGAGTCTCCTTAGATTTTTTTCTCTGTTACTTCTCCAAACTACAAGGCAGTGAGTCAGTCTGAGTCCAAACATTCCCCATGCTACCTCTTCTTGTTGCTCAGTGAGCACATCTGATGCAATGCCAACCTCCCAGTGAAAGAGGCTTTCAGAGCTTTGGGAGACGAATCAGTGCAGTTGTACAGAAGAATAATTACATTTGTTAAACAGAAATTGTCGCAAATCAGTTTCATTTCCTGGGGAAGTTAGTTTGTTTCAAAACTGATCAAAGAAAGGAGCAACTAACTTGTTCTATTGAATACTGTAAATAGGTTTGTTAAACCTAAGTGTAAAAAAAGCATCACCATGGCCAGTGACTTCCTGGTATATTACTCAAGCATTAGCACATCGTTTAAACTTGCCTACTGGCAGCAAACCAGTGCTTTGATACCTTAAACACAAATGAGCGTCAGAGGTCCACAGGGAACCAAGCAACCATTAAAAAATGTCTGCATGTGTGTGTGTGGTTGTAAAAATATGTGGTGAGTAGCTAAGAAAGTTAGTGACTGACTGTGTGTTCATACTCTTCCCATAAATCCAATTTAAAAAAGTGACTTTTTTTCCCAGGAAAATACTCCAGGAGGGGGGATCAGCAGTAGATGGCGCCATTGCAGCTCTTCTGTGCACATCCATTGTCAATCCTCAGAGCATGGGGATAGGAGGAGGGTCCATAGTCACCATAAGAAGTAAAACAGGTGGGTCTTCTCATCCATTTATGTGACTTGCATTTTGTTTCTTCAAATAAAGTGATAAGGATTGATTTGGGTGATTATTCTAATTGTCAATCTCTTCTCAGGTCATGTTAAAGTGTTCAACTTCAGAGAGACTGTCCCCCAGTCACTCAAAAGAAACATATTAAATGACTGTCCCACTCAATTCAGCCTGACCAAAGGTAGGCATAGTTATCCAGCAGTGTGTAGTAGTTTATAAAAAGATTTCCTATTCATGTAGTAAGTGCAATGACACCTCAGGTACCTCAGAGAAATGATTTTTAATAGATCAATATGATAGATTTTTAACATGTTTTTTTGTACTTGAGGTATCCTCTCAGAATCTAGTTGATATTAAAAGAGAGACTTACACAGACCTAATTATTTTGTATTATATTATTTTTAATCCCTGTGAATAATTTTTATTAATGATTCATAAACACTTCAGTGCACTTATATTGGCAATTATAAGTGTTTGTTAAAGTCCATTACATTTTATTGAAAAGAAATTTTGAAAAGCTCTGAGTGCTTGTATAATTGTTTGGTTCAAATGTTGTTTTTAAGCATGAATGGAAGGAATTAGAACAAGTTTTGCATATTTGCTCATATTGTTATTGTGCGTACACTCAATCCAGCTGAGGTTTTGTTTGTTTAATGCATCTGCACTGTTTTCCACCTGTGCCTTGTAGGCAGCCAGTGGATTGGTGTTCCTGGAGAGCTGCGGGGCTATGAGGAACTTCACAGACAGTATGGGAAACTACCTTGGATCAAGCTGTTTGAACCAACAATTAAACTGGCACGGGAGGGCATCAAAATGCCATCGTTTCTTGCTGAACTCATGAAAAATCCCTTTGTGAAGGAGCATGTTGAAAATTCCTCTCTCTGGTAAAGCATCTAACTAACTCACGTACTGACTGAGAACCTTAAAAGGTTTCCAATGATGTTTTTAGTCAAAATACAAGAAGATTTACTTTGTGACCACATTAATAATAAGGACACTGCTAAACTAAAAGAGTTTGTGACTCTTACTGGAACCTTTTTTCATCAGCCACTGTGGATCCTGGAGCAAAGAGCTCTCCCATAAATCCCCTGGTTTGACTCATTTCATGCTAGTTTTATGTAACCCCTGTTTTAATAATGGACTGTCTAACTTTCAGGATTTCATATTGCATAATAGTTTTAGCCAGTTGACTCGCTTGTTTGAACACTCTTTGGATGAGTGAAAATGATTGTTAATATTCTAATAGCACAAGGATGAACAGTGTTGTTCTAAGAATAACATTTCAGGAACAAGGTTTACTGATGCAGAGAAAAAAGCAGTGCGCATCTTCTTTTAAAAAAAGATGCAAGATCGGAGAAAAGTTTTGTCCAAGCTTAAATATGACAAGTGTGAAATGTGACAAGTCTAAGAGAATGCATGAGCATCTTGTTTTCTTTTGCAGCACACAGATGCAGAATAAATTTCTGTTGAACTGAGAATAGTAACTAATACAAGTAACTGAGTCTAGAAGGTAAAATGTTATGAAATGCAAGCTGTCACTATTTTTTGACAAGGTAGCCCAGAGAGGTCACAAATCACTCAAATGATAGTGTTCAACGTAAATACCTCTAAGCTTAATCTGTCGGTTGGCTTTGTGTTACAATATATTCTTGCATGGATACTTTTCTTACAGTGCAATTCTCTGCAATAAGAACAAAACCCTCCTTGGCGAAAAAGACACCCTGAGATTTCCTAAACTGGCAGAAACCATGGAAGTTATTGCACGGAACGGCGCAGATGTCTTCTACACTGGCAAGATAGGACAAGACCTAATCGAAGACATAAGAGCTGCAGGTTGGTGCACATTCAACACAAGTCATGCAAGGTGCATGGGGGTTTATACTTGAGTAGACAGAAAAGAAAAACAAACTTGGGTGTGAAGAAAAAAAAGGAAGGAAGAATGAAGATAAATTAACAGTTTCATACATGTTTCTCTCAGGTGGAACATTGACGATGGAGGATCTGAGGTCCTACAAAGTGCGAGAGGAGGATGCATGGACGGTTCCTCTGGGAAACATTAAGATGCACATCCCTCCACCACCTGCTGGGGGCGCCCTGCTTGCCTTTATTCTCAAACTGATTGAAGGTTTTTTGTTTAACTGTGTTATCACATGATCTGACCTATTGGAGCATCTTTGTTCAATAGTGAATTATGAAGCATATAAAAAAAGATAGTATATTTGTAAGTTGGTGGCTGTTCTACTTTTTCCACAGGGTCCCCACCGACTCAAGGCCCCCTGAATGACAACCAAAAAATTCAGATGTACCATCGTTTTATAGAAGCAGCTAAATTTGCAAATGGACAAAAGAGGAATATTTGTGACCCCCACTTTAACAGCAAGGTTGGAATGTTTTCATTATTATCAGGACAAAAATTATTACAAGGAAAACAAGTTCATGTTCTTATGAGGGCAAAAGAAAATGTGCTTCTCTTTGATTGTTTTTGATGAAACAATGGAAAAAGACAAACTAAAGACTAGTTTTGGAGTTTGACTGAGCTCTATGCAGTGTTTTAGCATCCTTCAGCTCTTTGTTGTGGATTAGCATCCTGCGACTTCACTGTTTTAGATCAAGTCGCTTTATTGTTGTATCAGGTAGTGAAGAAAAAAAACTCCTCTTGCCTAAAACCAAATGTTAGACATGAAAAAAATGGCAAGTAGCGACTCTTTTCTAACACATTTACCTGTATATTTTCATCTGGTGGCCCAGCGGTTGCAGGATAACCCTGACATTTGGAAAATGTGTTTTTATAAAGATTTGTTTTCTTGCCAAGAGTTAGATGATAAGATTTGTAATATGAAGCTATTGCTAGCAGCCTGCTAACCTAGATGACCACATAGACTGGTACCTGAGGATCGCTAGCCTGGCTCTGTTCAAATGTACCAAAATCGATCCTACCAGCACCTCAAAAGCTCTCTAATTAATGCACTATATCTGTTGTCTGTAATAAAAACGGATAAAGATAAAGTGAGTTATGTAGTTATGTATTAGATTGTTTTTTAACTAGGACCAACAACTTCTTGGAGACCATGTTGACTCTCAGTCTTCTCATCTGACACCTGGCAAGAAAAAAAAAGTTTAGTTTCAAAATTTCTTTACCTTTTCTTTTTAACTGCATTGTTGCTTTCAGGACCTTTATTCCATGACACCCACCACATGCCTCTGGCCTTTGTCCCCACTATTAGCTTATTAGCTAATTCAAGACAAAACAATCATAAAAACATTCAAGAGAAACAGAACCCAGACAATCAAAGAGAACCAATGAAAAATGACCCCAGATTCATTCTAGTAACATCTCTCCCCATCTGTGTAAAGGATGTCAGTATATTCCTCTCTGATCTCATTTTGATATTCTTATTTCAGAGTGCAGCTCACTTGATTGATCCCTCCTTCATTAATAGCATCAAGAAGAAGATTTTTTCAAACTGCACCCATAAAAACTCCTACTACAACATCAGTCCCTCCTCCGATCACGTTGGGACGACACATGTGTCTGTCATAGACAAAGATGGACTGGCTGTCTCTGCCACCAGCACCATAAACGAATTGTAAGCAGGAAGCCTCTTCAAGCAGATGATTTCCATGTCTTTTTTATATTATATCAGTTCACTATAAACTATAATTAAATTTAACCCTCAGTCTACTGTGCTGTGTTTTGCTCTTTAGGTTCGGAGGAGCAGTTTACTCTGAAAGAACAGGCATCATCCTCAACAATGAGCTGACTGATTTCTGTCGGAGAGCAGATACAGTGAAAGCAGGTAAATTCGCTAGCACAAACAAAGCCTTTCAGTCTAAGGCAATTGAGTTAAAGACATAACTCAATGTAGTCATTTAGCGTCTCTTCAGCCTCATATGGAATGTAATTGCTGTCACAGGTGAACAGCCTCCTTCCTCGATGACTCCAACAATAGTGGAGACAAAGTCTGGAGGGCTCCTTGTGATCGGCGGATCTGGAGGAAGCATGATTACATCAGGAGTGGCCTTGGTAACTCAGTTAAACTCTGTTTGCATACTCGTCTGTCTCCCTCCTCATTTGTTTTCTTACATGATTCTCTTTTATATTTGCAGTCCATCATGAATCGCCTGTGGATGGGGATGAATCTGACAGAAGCCATCTCTGCTCCTATAGTGTTTGTTGATTCAGCGAACAGAGTGAATTTTGAGCGTGGTTTTAATGAGGTGAGCTACTCGTGTTCTCCTCCATTAATGACTTTTAGCTTCACTGGACCGTGACCATCTATCAAATGAATAACATTTCTACTTATGTAAATGGATGATGACAGAGATTAGCAGGACATAATCCGACAAGAGTCATATTTAATTGACCTGTAATCAGTTTTTAAATCTGAAGTGGGCATGATAAGTGGTATTCATTTCTGCGTGTGTTTTGTCTTCCCTCAGATTGTGAAGAAAGGCCTGGTGGATCTTAAACACGAAGTTGGAAATTGGAGATATTATTTAAATGTGGTCAATGCTGTGGAAAAGGAAAATGGATGCATTGTGGCTGTATCTGACTACAGGAAGAAGGGAGTTTCAGATGGCTATTGACCACAGAGATCCTGAGGAATCACCACTGATGCACAAAAATCTGCCCTTAAAAATGACTGACTGAGCCTTTGGCCTTGAGAACAAGGTGCTGCAATGGAAAAACACAATACGAGCAAGTTCAGCCTTGACACCATAAAATGTTAGTATTGTCCTTTCCTCAAATCCCAGGAAGGTTAAATTTGTATGTTTCATGTTTCATGTCTGTGTTTCTGCAGTACATATCAAAAGGGCATCAGATTACCTGTATATGAGCTGGCTGTCATGTAGAGAATAAGGGCAAAGCTTGGTGGTCTGGCTGCAGACCACTGATCAAAACCTGGTCGCTTATTGTTTCATGTGAGAAAAAGTGAGTATTTTAAGCCAAAATATGATCTTTTCGCAAACTTGACCAAGTGATTTTTGTGCCTATACCAAACCAGACCTTAACCACAGTGTTGTCTTAACATAAAACCAAGAGCTGTTTTATGAAATGAAGAGTAAAGCATCCTGTAAGTGATTTACAGGAATGTACAACACCAACATTTCTTGTGGCCATTTGGTTGGTAATTTGGCACTTGATCTCTTTCCCACTGGAGCTGATGAGCAGCACAATTGGTCAGGAAACTTTTAAACTTAAAGATTAATTCAGGTTTGACATAACTTGAGCCTTGTTTTGTAGTTTTAACCTTTTTAACCATAGTGACTGCAAAAATGTTGAGCATTTGTAACAGGGTTCGATAAGGCAAGAAACACAAGTGGTCAGATGATCAGATTATCAAAACTACTTTATTTGACTGAGAATAGGTGGGATTTTATTACTGATGTTGGTGCAAATTTTAAGAGAATTCCTAGAACATTAGCAAAATCATGTCCAGTCAGGTAATAATAATCATTATTTTGCACAATAAAACAGTGTGCAAGCTCAAAAGATCTGTCTGGATGTCTTGAAAAGTGATTTAATAAAATAAACTTCACTTAAAGCACAATAGGTTATCTCTAATGCCAGGGGCTTCTCAATTAAAACAATGAAATAAGCTGAGGTTGGTTGAAAGCAACCAGTGTGGAATAATGGGATTTATTCATTATATTCCCAGTCAGCCACTATTGCAGATAAAAATATTTCTGACTGACAGAGGCAGAAATGTTCACAGAGAAGTTTTAATCTATACATTTTTCGTTTACATCCCATTTAGTCATGTTTGCAAACTTCCGTCCTCTCTGTGATGCTCTTACCCCAAAAGTTAGCAACTGGCAGCAAAACGAAATGTAATGTTACCAAGAATAAAAATCACAGATTCAGGCATTCAGACATTGATTAAAACATTTGGGGTAACTGAGTTGTAAGTACAAAACTCAACAAAATATATTGCAGAAATATCCCTTTTTTTTGTAGTTTTAATGTGAAGGGGCACATATTATAGATTTGATGTCCACTCTCAAGCTTTTTCTTAAACTGTCAACCATCTTCATCACCGAATGGAGTTTTCTTGGTTGTCATGACAGTTAAAATCTCTAGTAAGCTAATAAATAAACTTTGAGTATGAATTTTTTTTTTTTTTTGCCATATTCAATGTTCCCAGATCACAGCAATTAATTTGGCTACTGTGACAGACAGAAATACTCCTGCAATAAACTACTATCACCTTATGTGCTAAAACCTATTTTTAGTGCAGCCAGACGTCACATATGCACCCTGAGGTCAAACCACCAAAATAGTGTTTAACACACCTCTAACTGCTGACATCTGTTTTTTTATGAGAATTACATGCCGCCAAAGTGTGATGTGTTTGCAGAATGAGCCATAAAATCAAATCTGTTCCAACAAAACAAATTCCACCACCGTGTCTGTTGATATTAATGAATGTTTTAATTCCTAACTGAACTTTTCTGTAAATGAGCCGTGAAACTGCTTCAAAGTGACACCCTGACTGACATGGGAAGTTGTAGGATGACAGCTTCCCGTTTTGACTGTGAGTGTAAACTTTTTTGCTATTTGTGAAAAATCCCCTCTTCAGGTCCCTGCACATACTGTGATCTTACTTCAAAACAGCTTGATTCATAATGAACAAAATGATCTCAAAAATGTAAGTGTATTTTCACACCACCTCTATGTGATTTTGTATTTTCTCTGTGTTTTGACATGTGAACATGTTTTGTAAAATAATCGTACATTTTCACAACTATTAACTGTGAATATCTGTTGTCACAATAAAACATATTAAAGTCCAAATAGAGACGAGTAACTGCTGAGATTTCAACCACAAACTTTAAACACTGCTTGGGCACAAACCTTAAGACCTTCAACACACTTCATTCTGTAAACTACGACTTTTTAAACATTTATCTTTTGCTGTTAGTTCTGCATCAGCAATAATCTGCTTCATGTTTTCCTGTTTGCCTTGTGTCACAGCAGCACTTTCGCATTGAGACAAAGGAAGCAGTAATGAGATACATTTCAGCAGAGAGACATGAATTAGTAATGATTTCTTAAGTGGATTCTGCTCCGTTTTCCTTTGAGGCATTCGATGTGAGTTATGAGAACATGCAAATTTTTGTCCCCGTGAAGCACCACTTTCTTTGTTGTATGACAAATGAGTTAATCTGGGTAAGTTGTGACTTCATAGCTTTAATGTCATGATATTAACAGCCATTTACAGTGCGCATCATTTCATGCTATGCAGAAAATGTCTCCCTGCTAATAGTCTTTCACTCAAAGCAGAAGCAGTTAAATAATCCTGTGATGAGTCTCAGACTCTCAGTGTTAGCACTTTTTGAGCCACAAAGTCCCTTGATGAAGCAAATTATCTGAACAGTAGTTATTTGATGTTGTTATACAGACCTTCTTTTTGTGTGAGTCATTATTTGTAACCGTCATAATGCTGTGCAAGTCAGTGGCTCCAGATGAAACCGTGTAGGCATTAAAATAAACACACTTTTTCATGCCTAAAGGGTGCAATTGGCCCGTCTGAGTTACGTAACTCCAAAGTTTTTCATCGTTATGGAAAAGTGAGATTGTGTTTAATTGGGCCTTAAAGGAACATTCCGGTGTGACTGGCTCATTTTTGCGTTCACCATATCCTTGAAAATAATTGTGCCAACACCAGGTGATGCAATTGAATATCTAAATTGTTTTTAATGTTACCTTTGTGGGGGCCCCTGGTAAGCTTGGTTGCTAAGACACATTCCATGTAATATTGATGAACTTGGTTCAAATCTCACTGGGGACATCTGAGGCAAAAATACCAAAATAAATATTAAAAGAAAGGAGATTTGCTGAACCAAAGTGAATGGATACAAGATAACTAGAAACAGAATCAGCAAACATTTTGTGCTAATCTTGATCAAATTTGAAGTCGTGCCACAGATACTTCAAATCAAGATGTAGCAAACAGTTAAGCAGTTACACAGTCCACTGTATGTCCAATTTATTTTCCCCTGATTTAATTTGTTTGGCTGTTTACATAGTTTTTTTTTAAATGTGCCCATTAACAGATTCAAGTGTGAAACGTTCATTGTTTTCAACTTATCCACATGAGCAAAAAAACATAACATGTTATATGACATTATGCTGTTGTATGGAAGTAAACATGGAGGCTACTGAAGTCACTCAGTCATCTGTCAGCATTTCTCCTCAAGACCCCTGCTGTGAGTTACTAAATTCAGGATAGTGAGTGACATTAAAGTTGCATGAATTCTGACGTGACTGTTCAGACTGAAGTTCTATTGTAAAGGAAAAAACCTGATTTGGGACCACTGTCACATATAAAAGTGCAATCAGAATTGAGAAGATTATATTCCATGTGACTATGCTATTCACATTGAAATTAAAATACCCCATATGAGTCACATACAAGCAGTCAGATTTGGGTCATCTGTGACTGCAGTCTGAATGTAGCCGCAGACTTGATGAAAAGATCCTGCTATGTGAAAGATCCCTCAAAGAATCCAAGCAATGACAGGAATTCTGCCAGGAGAACAAATCCCAACTTAACAACCACATAAATTAAATGCAAACCAAACAATTAGCATGTCATTTACATGAGCGTATCAGTAGAGTGTATTGAAAAGTGTCAGGTTAACAGCTGCACGGTTACCTTGAATATGATTGGATGTTACAACTCAGCTGGTAGCCACACAGATGCTGATGTGCTCCATTAAGTTTTTTTTTTTAATTTCCCATATCCCATTTCCAAAATCATTCACAATAACACTTCAGCCATGTCAGTGGTGTTTAAGGCACTGCAGGTTTGTCATAAAATTTAACACTAACATTTGTTGTCCCCTGAGGCTTTGTTGACTTTATTTACGGTGAAACCACTGGACAACATTTTTATTTTGTCATATTCTCAATGCATGCAAATTGATGGCATTCCCATCAGCCTCAACTGCACTTAGTGTTTAGTGCTAATTAGCAAATTTTAGCATGCTAACATACTATATCAATTAAAAATATAAATGGCTACACCTCATGTATGCTAGCATTTGCTTTTAGCTTAAAAGCACAGCTTTTTCCCACAGCACTCATTGTGGTAACAACATGACTATAAACTCTTACTATTGCTGTCCATCAGCCAACCTATAGTTAAGCCAACAGACACAGTCAGAGAGAAGCGTCTACCAGCTTGTCTTTAAAAGTGACAGTTTTGGGATTAAAGCATCAGACACACAACAAAGAGATTTTAATGCAGGAAATGTTTTTTTTAATAATTTAGTGTGTTCATTTCAAGTGTTTATTTTTTTTTAAAAATAAACAAAATTTACAAAACTACTAATTTAAAAAATAAAAAACATGTTTCATTCACACGGATACTTTCCTTCAATTATTTTTAAAGGTACACTATGCAGGATTTGCTGTTTGTTAGCACAACATTGAAAGTAGGTTCCTTCTCCTCATCGCAACTGGCTAAAAAGAGAGAGAAGTAAACATATTCAGGTGTGTGTGTATTTATGTGTCAGTTGTGTATGCCTGTGTTCCTGTGTGTGTGTGAGTGTCGCATGGTCAGACAGATCACATCACTGACACAGAGAGCAGAGTAGAGAGATGGAGACAGTGCTATCATTTCATTGCTAGGTTTTTTAAAGAGTCTTGACCCTCACATCCCACACATTGTTATTGGCTGAGTGCTAAATACCTACTTACCAAAGGATGACACCCCGAAACCCCTAAACAGAGCAAAATAAGAAATGAATCTAGGCAGAGAGCATGGGTGCAGCCTCTGTGGATCCATACAAAGCCACACACCTCTAATGGGTCATAAGTGTCAACTGAGAGGGATTGTTTTTAATGGTGTGTATGTTGTTTTCTAGTAAACCCTGCATAGTATACTTTTATGTTATGTATATGACACACAATCATATATTAAAAGTAGTGAATGTTTAACCATTTTTATCATAACACTTTTTCTATCATATAATTCAGTCATCTACAACAAAATCATAGTTTTACATTTTTAAACATTTCATTTGTAATTATGTAACATCTAACTGAGGAGATAGGAGCCCTGAATCCCAGAAGTGACAGTGAGCAGCAACAGCTGTAATGTTGTTATGGGGTCATTATAGGCCGTTGCACTCTGGGTTGCGGGAAATTACTGTAAGTTATTAAGTAGGACTGTTTGTCCCTGAGGTGTTAAAGTTCTTTATTTTAACAGCAGCTTGCACCAGCTCTCCCTCTCCATTAGCTGTCACCTCAAATGAACAGCCCTGGTGGAATATGTTTTTTAATGTTATTTAAGTCTGAAAATCCTGAAAGTAGATATTTATCAGTGTTAGCTTCAGTGGATTTATTTTTTTGGTTATTTTTTTAATTAAGAGTTCAGTCATAAGTTATTGTGCGAGAGTTCACATATATCTTCAGAAAAACAGCAACAGGAAACAGTTCTACAGTGCTAATGATTTACAAAAGTGCATCATAAATAAGAAGGAATTGTATCCATTTATGACAGTGTAAACAAAAACACTGTTTTTGTAGTGAAAGTTGTGATTTCAGTATTTACATGTACCTCTGTTTTTCTACTTCATCTTTCAACAAACCTGAATTATAAACTGTATCCTTCAAAATAAAATTTAATGCCTCATACACTTCTTATATACATAAAATGATGATGCGACATATAAATGCATCATGGGAGTCGATATTTAGAATTTAATTCGGACTGAGGCACTTTGTTTTTGAGAGCACAACAAACTATTAGCATTCCGCATATGCTGTCTGAGTTGTTTGTTATTAAGTACATGAGCATTGTTCTAACTTAATGAGGGAACAATGTAGTTCCTGGTTCTATATGCAGTCTCTAATCTCCCAGCTTGTACCACCCGTATCAAGGTTCACACAGCTACAGCCTCAATCAGAGGTGTGTTCATGAC
The DNA here is from genome assembly GCA_029814765.1 of Acanthurus leucopareius. Lineage (NCBI taxonomy): Eukaryota > Metazoa > Chordata > Actinopteri > Acanthuriformes > Acanthuridae > Acanthurus > Acanthurus leucopareius. Next base: position 3,701,397 of record JAQMCX010000027.1, read on the forward strand.
CTCAGTAACCTGCGGCATGCGAGTGCTTGCGAGGATCCGACCGAGCCTTGAGTCCATTTTCATAACGAACCACCGCCTGCACCATGGCTCCTGCTGAGGTACGAAAGCTTGTCTCGTGGTTCTTTAATGCCAAACCTTCCATGATTGCCTATAAACAAAGAGCATCCACATAAAAGACATGCAAATTTAATGCAAAGCAATAAAAATAGGTAATAAATGTGGCGTGCTTTTTATATTTATCATCATGGATCAACAATGTTGCTTGTCTAAGTAAAACCTGTTTGTTTTCCTGCCAATAAGTGGAAATGACACCAATTTTAAGAGTTCATGTTAAGTTTGTTAAAACAACTTTCTTAGAAAACATGAAATGAAAAGAAAGACTCAACTTGTGAAGTGCTGCCAGACATATGACAAATCATGTGGGAACATCAAAAATGTATTTATTTAGTATCATTACTAACAGGAACAAGCAAGGACTCAAGACTTCTTGGGTGGGAACAAACTAAAGACCATATTTGATGCCTATGAAAGCAGCAAATGATTTGACAACAGAGGGAAATGATCGAAAAAAGGTAAAGTTTCTTAGTTTCCAAAATTAGGGAACAGTGTAAAAATGCATACATATACAAACATTTCTGATCTACTGGATTAACTTAAAAAGGTTTTGCTACCATTTCTTTGCCTAATCTTGACTCAAAAAATGAATCTGATGTCATAATCCTACAATTTGTACACATCCACCCTGAACACATCCCTGTAAAAGCAATGTTTTGTCATATGTACCAAAGACAGCCATGTCGTGAGAAAGGTTGAAAATTTGTGTTTGTGTACACAAATCCCATAGATTAAACCACATTTCCCAAATGCCATGATACTACGGTCAAATGCAGCCTGCAAGGATGTGGATGTGGTTTCTTCTATTTATTAGCCCCAGTGGTATATTTTAAATATTATATCATGATATCATGACAGACAGGGTCCCTTACAAATTGTTTTGGTCATAAAACAAGCAGGTATTTGCTTTTATTTTGTGATCCCAGGCACCAAGGTATATAATGATGTGCCTATGTTTCATCCAGACCACAACTTAAGACTAAACATAAAAGCAGCTCTAAAATATTTCTCTCTTTGCTACATCAAACACACTACGAGCATTATGAGCAGAGTTCCTGGTGCTAGCTGGACTTTTGGTTGAAGGAGCTATAAGTCTCATATGTCAGTATGGTTTTCTGTTTGTGACACTCACTTTATCAAAATCAGGCTCTCCATCAGTTGTGTTGGGACTCAGCTGGTTGTGGATCCTTGGATCGTCCACTGCTTTATTCAGATCGTAACCGAAGAACAGTGCATTTAGAATCACCTGCAAAACAGCAAACATTTCAGACAATCATAATAAAAACAGCCAAGAGGTAACTTACTGGCTACTATAATTAATAACGATACGTTTCATTGATTGATACCATACTTTAAGTAGTTACGCATCTGTATCAACCTCAAACCGCAGCTTGTGTCTCACCTGAGCAACAGCAGTTGTGATTCTTGTTCCTCCTGAGGCTCCGACCACCATCTTAACTTTGTTGTCTTTGTCAAACAGGATGGTTGGACACATAGAAGACATTGGCCTCTTTCCTTTAAACAGAAATTAATGGGAATTTTCATTAACAAGGTCAAATAAAACCACTGTATTTCCTCATAGCAGTCACATGATCGGAAATCTTGTAATATTTCAATGTGACAGCATTTAAACAAACAATTTTTGGTGTCATTCAACACCTTCTTACGGGCAGGTGTGGAAAGACTTCTGTCTAGCAGCGTGGTGAGTGTCACGACTAAAGAGTTCATCAAATTTCCTCTCTACGTAAAGTTTATATTTCATTGACCTGTAAAGATTGCTCATTATATTTTGTCTACAACCCATTGGCAAAGTTCATTTTATCTGATTAATGTTGCCTTTAGTTGTTTTTTGTAACCCTTTTTTGCTATTTTAGACCTTACAGGGTGTGTAAATTGATCAACTCCCCCATGTAATATTTTACTCTTTTTTTTTTTAGATGTTCAAATTCAAGATCCAAATGGCATTTAAAAACAAACAATTGTTAAATGAAATGCCATGTGTCATCCCCCATGCCTCCACTAAATACATAAAAATGTGCATGTTTATAATTGGTTGGGTTCATGATGATAAAACTATTTTTCACATTTGAGTATTAAGGATAAGCTAAAAAGTCACACAGCTTGAAGACAAAAAATGTTCTTCACTCTGGTGATTGACAGCAGATATTTTTGCCTCTCTTTTCAGGATGAACAGACTGCGATTTCCATTAAAGACTGATAATATATTCCAACTCAAGCAGAAACCTCCATAGATAAATGCTGCAAGAACAAAGGGGCCAACAAATGCAGTTCCTCAAACGGCCACCTGAGGCTGACTCCAAAAGCAAGTCAATCCCTGAAGATCCCCACATTACATTACAATACCCAACTTTACACCTCACATCAACATGTTTACAGTCTGGTATCAACATGATTTTGGCCTCTTTAGCTAATTTCCCCATTTATAAAACTCTTCCATGGGCTGAAATTTATACAGCTCACTCATTTAAACTCTATTACGGCTTAAAATTATGCATATTTTAAGTGTGGCCACTTAAAGCAGGGAGCTGCTTGCTGTCAACTGGATGCAGTGTTGTTGGTGAGCCTCATTACTTTTTAAGAAAGTTGCTCAGTAGCGCATGAAGCCAAAAGACTTCAACTCCCATTTGATGAAAGTGCCCACATCTTCTGAATTTCTTCTGTAACATGAGGCCTACACAGCATGTGTACTTAAGAGGCTAGCTAACTTCCTGTTTCACCCTCTGCTAACTTAAAGGGAAGTTAAAATGATATAATTTTGTGGCTCTTCTATACTTTCAGTATGCAATCAACTAAAATGAATATCTGAATATATAAATTTTCTGGGTTTTAAGGACCTCTGTATGCGTGTCAGTGTATAAGTCTATGTGTCAATAAGTGTGCCGGTCTTCACATTACCTGGCCTGATGAAGTTGTTCGGTGAAGGAGGCACACCAAAGCTGTTTGTGATGTGCGGGGAGCTGAAATCGTCCATCTCATTGTTCAGAATTATCCCAGTTGACTTTGACATCACTTTGGAGCCCAAGCTGCAGTGAAACATTGAGATATCAGGGGTTAGTTAGAGTAAGAGTTACACAACTGATTCAATAACATTAGCATTAATATAGGTATTTGTCAATTAGGGGCACGCACTAAACGTTGATGGTGCTGGTGGCAGCCACGGCGCTTCCATCCTCTGCCACTACAGAGAGGTGAGCGGTGCCGTGGTTTTCTGGCAGCAAGAACTCTGGCTCATAGTAGCTGATGGGATGTGTGGTGTCATCTGTGATCTTTGCACGGAGGTTGTCGGCATAGGCAGCTGAAGTTATATTCTCAATAATCTTTAAAAATAGAGAGTATTTAATTAAAAAAAATCATTCCACAATTATTTGAGATAAAGCTTCGTTACATTTTATATGTCAAGCAATGATTTACATTCTGGGGAATTTGTTCATGTCAAACTAAAGTCTTGTGTGTCTGTTATTTTATCTCTGTGCATAGTCCAGCTCTTTGATATGAGATAAAGAATCAGAGATAATTTTTTCCAACAATGAATGGGTTGTCAAATGATACTGCAAGTTATAAATATTTTATTAAACTCTACAAAGTTACTAATTTACTTCTGAGATGTTTATATTTATATAATACATGTTTGTGAGAGCAAATACATTTTAGGTACATTTTTTCAAATACATTTCAATTCCATTTATTATCATTTATTATTATCATCTTGACACAAAGTTAGTAACAAAACTGCCACATTGGAAATTTTGGATTGTGAACTTGTCTGCAAAATGTTCACTGACAATGTGTTTCCACTCACGGCAGCTGAACTCCATCTGAGTTTTTTTATGGTTGTGTTTAGTCACACAAAGCACTTTAGGGCTGGTTAAGGCAGATTAGGGCAGATAAGGGTAGAATGCTGGTAAATTTTTAAAATTTCCCGAAACTCAGTACAGAGATGATAATATTAAATTGAAACTGCAGTCCTTATCTAAGCTTAACGGGTGACTAAACAAGCCTTAAAAAAATCTTGTTTGGTCAGTCTCCATTGTTTTAACTTCTCACTTTGCTGCAGAACTGCACTTCAGGATGCAGTGACATCACTGAGGGGTGTGTTATCAGGTGAAACAAACACAACCATCAGTTAAGACTGGTGACTGGAGTCAAAGGTGATAGTGGCTTGAAACTTTAAACCAGAACAGCAGGTAAAGTTGTTAAGTTACTCTTTAAATGCACATTATGTAATGTCTGCTGAAAAAAAAAAAAATTCTTTAACAAAAAAATGAGCAAGTTAGTTTACTATGTGTCATCATAGTTCGATGACACATAGTATTTGTTATTTCATTGTTAAACAGTCACTTAGAGTTCTGTGTGTCTGTGCGTGTGAGTTTAAGCTTCAGACAAGAAGGAGAGCCCAGGAAAAATATTTGCACCAGCACCAATCCCAATTACATAATGCTGCTGCACAACTCTGTGCGATGAGCTTGCTATGCCGGGCTAAAAAACAGTGCACTGTCACCTTGAATAAATTACTGATTTCTCTGGGTTTGAACATTTATGAAAACATTTGCGAAGATGTGAGTACATAGCTTAACAAAAAATATTAAAGAAATGGTCGTTTTTAAAAAAAATATGTCGTAAATAGAAAGAAAAAACCACTGATTTGGGACAATAAACTTACTTCTGTGATGTTTAAAAAGAGTGGATCACCAATGATGGACCTCTTTGCATAAGCAAAACGAAAGGCCTCCACGATGCGATGGTAGGTTAGGATCTTCTTCTCTGTGTTTGCCATGCTGTCTGAGGTGAAGTTGTAGCCTGTAGGAAACATAACAATAATCAGGAACTCAATTTAAACAACAGCCTCGCTCGTCCTTCTTCATTCAGGTGCCTCCGCAGGTCGGAGGCAGCTAAAATGAACTTGACCCAACTAGTTTTTTAGTGTTTTTTATTTAGTCTAAAAGCAGCTGTAAGCAGACCACAGGCATTCAGTCCGAGCTAACAGCCACAGAGGGAAACAGGAGGAAGGCTCAGGGAACCAGAGCTTTGGTTTGATGGGTTTCAGCTGTCGGACAGAGGCAGGCGTCACAGTAAATCAGCAGGATGAAAGTTTTGAGCAGTTTTGAAATGTGTGCATGAAGCCTCAACCACTCGACTGTGTCCAATTAGAGGTAAATTGGTGAGATTAGTGTTAGTGTGTGAGGCATGGAGGGCGCAGCGAGTGGGTGGCCAGTCAGAGGAAAGGAAAGGTTCAGAGAGTAATTACTTTAGAAGGAAGTTTCTCATCTAATCCTCAGAGGCAGACACTGTCATTGTGCTGTAGCAGACAGACAGTGACTTCAACATGGACAGTTTAGGTTTTTCTGCAGTGACCAGTCAACAAAGAAAAGCTTAAATCAGATGATAGCATACAAAAAAATGTAGTATTATCTGAAAATGATGATAGAACAAAATAGCATTGATTTAAAAGGGAAAAATCTCTATGAACTTTGCTGATAAGACTCTGAAAACAAGGCACACGTTAAGCAATTATCTTTGCTCTTCAGGTTCAAGGTGACATTGATCAAAATTGTTCCCTCAGTAATTTTAAAATTGGAGAAAGTTAAGTAAAATAAGACTTTGTATTGCTTTAGTTTGCTACTTTATGATTTTATGAGGTATCATTTGCAAGTGTTACATTAACTATCCAGCTATCCTTTAACCTAATAACTATAATGTATTTGCTAATATCTTCTAAAAAATTCACACCGTTATCAGTAATAAACCAAAGTGTAAAAATCATAACACACAGTTTTATGGCAGGTTGTGTGCTAGATTTTTCCATCACGAAAGTCATCACCATTTGCTGGATTTTCCATTTATTTTTTTAATCGTTTAAACATACTATCAAGCGAGCTGTTGGGGGCTCTTTTTTAATATTTTGTTATTTCCCCCTCTGGACAGAACCAGTCTGGCTGTTTCACCTTCTTAATAGTCTTCATGCCAAGTCAGCCACCTGCTTGTAATCGTTCTGGACTTAGCACACAGATATTTGAGTGGTTTCAATCTTCTCATCTTACTGTCTGAAAAAGTTTTACTTAGAGGAAGTGAAGTATACTGTGTTAACCAGTTTTTTAACATATCCTCATTATAAATGAAAGAGACTGTGAATGTCGTTAGTTGCATAGGAGTTTTGACATTGATCTGATTAGGGGACAAATAAAAATTTCAAGCTTATGAAAATTCTAATGGAAAATCAGGGGATAATTTATTTAGTGCAGTTCAATCTATGGGGGAGCAGGCATGTAGTCCTGCAGCCAGACGAAACAAACAGAAATATTGTTGACTCATCCATTCAAGTGGTGATTGATAAGATTGTGACCTAAGGTAGAGGGAGATGACTTATACATCTCTCATTACATGCGTGTGAAATCCAACTCTCTGAATGCTTGTGCAGTAAATATGTAAAAGCTAATAACTTCGTGGCATTTCTGTTTCAAGTGATTTATGTTTGCAAGTCAAGACTGTGATAAAATGAAAACATTCGTGCAGTCATCTGCTACCTCAGTCTAAAGGGATCACCCGAGGAAGTCCACGAGGACCTGCAGGCAAGATTAGCAGAGGGTGCCATTTCTCACAGCATGAAGAATTAGGATATGAAATTCAAATATGGAAAAAAAAAAGATGTTTTTGCAACTGTGGCAGAGAAATGAACACAGGTTTTACAAATGTTTTTTTTTAGTTTCTCCTGAAACAACCTTTTCCAGTGTGGTTTCAGTATAATAAGTGGCTGGAAACAAAATTCATAGTCCAAGTTTGCTTTCTCAGGCTCTTTTTATGTAGGGGATCTTCTCAGGCCAGTATGAACAAATTCAGCACAAAAAAACTATTTTAAACTTCACATGAGCACCTGACTATTGTTAGACCTGGCTTAAAAACTTTGAACCTACCCTTTTCATTCAATCATTTTTTAACATCCTAAGTTTTATCTGCTGCAGTCATATGTAACGTTGTATGAATAATAATAAAATAGCATATTATTGCTCTGTAAAAGACATTGGACATTTGGATCTGTGTTCTAGAAAAAGTAGTTTGAGATGGTAACTTAAAGTCAGCAAAGCTTTTTATATGAGAGCAGGTTTACTGTAAGAGTGGATCAACACGCTGCTCACAGTGGAGTCCTTTTCTAAGAGAGTGACTGGCAAAGTGAAGGCAGCTCACATTAAAGCACATTCTCTCCCACTCAGGCTGTTTTTGGACAAAGCATCAAGGCTTACCATTCAAGATGTTTAATATCAGCGAGAGCACAGGGCCGCTAGCGGGGGCATTGGGAACAACCATGGTGTACTCCCCCACATTCACCCTTAAAGGGTTCTCATCCAAGATAGCCGTATAATCCTGCAGATCCTCCATTGTGATGATACCGCCTAAACACGGATTGACACACAGTTAACGCACATTTGGACAGAGCTGGAAATACAAATCCTGCTCAACATGGAAATTGGATGTGCAGAGAGAGCTGCATGTTAGTATCTTTTATTATTTATCCTGAAGTCTCTGCAGCAAAAGACTTTTACTGATAATTAAAGCAGCAATAATTTCAATAATTATAATCTGCTTTATTAATGTGCTTTGTTGGTAAACAAAACATGACCCACACACGGATTGTAAGGTGAAGTCTAGATTAAAAAGACTTTATTTTGCAACTTCTTAATGAGGTGCATTCAAAAATTTCAGCAAAGGAACGGAGCGCTGCACAGTAACATGCATGAAGCTGTAACTTTCACAAGCAAGTTGTAATGATCAGTTGTCATCAGCATCTGAACTGCAGGCATTTTTGTGACCACTAGTGTGTGATTTCCTGGCTTCTGCACGGTAGCAGTACCATGTCAGAGTCTGTCTCCAAAAACACAGGCACAGGATAACTCAAACTTCATGTCCTTGATTGTCACTGTTGTTAAGAGTTTTCTTAACAGCTTCAACCCAGAGACCAAACAGAAGTCCCAGTGGAAGAGCCAGCAGTCTCCAAAACTGAAGAAGTCACTTTAAACAAGACTAGCAAGAGCATGCTGGTAGCTTTCTCTTACATTTGAGGGCTTGTGGACTGCCAATTCATGCCCCAGGGTCAGACTGTAAGGTTGAGTGTATGGTGATGTTCTGTAGTGTTTGAAGGAGAATAATCTACGCAAATTAGCTGAATAGTGGCACAATTGTTCCCCAGCGATTCAACATAACACAGCTGCTACAAGTGCATTGCACATTGCTGTTTGCAATAATATACTTGTTGCTTCCTAACCAACCTACTTGCAGGAGGACACAAGAGGTCTACTTTGAAGGGGATGATGGCCAAATTAAAAACAAGTGGAGTGTTTTGCCATTAATGTACACTGTTGCAAAAGTTTTTGATCGCACCTCATTTACATCATTGATACATCACTTCAGACTGGTTTAATGACCTGACTGCATCATCTCATTTGAATAAAAAGACAAAAACATTTATTACCTGCTGCCTGAATATCTGTCACAAGGTTCTGAGCCAGCTCTCCTTTATAGAAAGCATCAGCACCCTCTTCAGCTATTTTCCTATAAGTTTGTGCAAGCTTGGTAAATTTGACGATGTCATTTTCTTTTAGGACGTCGTTATTTTCTCCACAAAACACCTCACTGAAACAGAGGGAAAAAAACAATTAGGATGGAAATGAACAAGTTTAAACTAACTCTCAAATAATCAGACACTGAGTGTTTATTCTTCAGGTTGATGCCTCTCACCACAGGACTGTGTCATTGATGATGGTATCCTTGTTTGAAGACAGAGCACCTGCAAGTGGTTTCCCGATAGGAAAACCCTGTTCTGCAAGCGTAATGCTCGGCTGGAACAAGTCTTTCCAAGGCAGTTTGCCATGACGTTGGTGTGCCAACTGGTAACCTCGAATTTCCCCTGGTACAGCAATAGACAACCCTCCTACCAACAATGGAAGCCAGGGAAACGAAGGCTTATTAAACTACCTCATGAGTTATTCAGACATTACTTCAGGGCAGTGCTACACATGCTACTAAAGGATGAGCTTAGAGTCCATCATAGCTTTCAGAGAGTACACATGCAGTCTAATGTATCTTTCGGCTGTCACTGTTACAAGGTTATCCTCCTTCATAATAATGTTAAGTACATCTTCTGTCTACTCATTTCCAAGTCTTGCAAGCGTTACCTTTCTGGGCTAACTCTGTACTGTTCCCAAACATGTCCTGTGTTGCATTGCGTGGTGCTGTTTCTCTGGCATTAATGCTCTCAACCGTCCCTGTGTAGGAGTTACAAAGCAGGAAATGTAGTTAGGATCTAGACGATTGAGAAGCTGCAAGTACACAACAGGAGTCTTTGACGGTGGTGATGAATGTAAGAATAAAGATGTACCTTTTTCTGCGTTGAAGATAGTGAAGAAGAGTCCTCCTCCGATGCCCATACTGTGAGCGTTCATAAGTCCAACACATAGTAAAGTAGCTATAGAGGCATCTACTGCAGACCCCCCTTTCTTCAACATGTCTCTGGTAAAATTAATCAAAACACACAGAGGGAGGGAAGGGTTGAAGGATTAGTTTGTGCACTTAGGATATTAAGACTGTGTTAGCGAAAATGTACATAAATGAAATAAAACAGGTTCACAGGGATTTGCATGTAATTGCTTCAGTCGCGTGCCTTTGTGTGCAATGTTCATGTTTATATTGTATATTTGCATGTATGTGTGAGTGCTTTAACAGCAGAGCAACACATCTGAACCGAAATGTGTTTCTGTGTGTGCTCTCACCTGCCGATCTCTGAACACGTCCCGGCATCTGCTGCCACAGCTGCCTTAAAATACTGCTCTTGCTTCCTTTGCCCCACACCGAAGAAGACGCCCAGGAAAGTGGCAACACATGCCAAAATCAGCACTGTCAGTGCAACAACTATGGTCTTTTTCACCATTGTTTTTTTTTTATAATGTAGGAACAATAAATATTTTATTTTATGCCTGTCAAGAGAAAAAAAAAAGTGTTGGAAAATGAAAATGTACCTGCAAAGAATTGTGCGTTACAAAATTAGAAACAAGCAGAACTAAATTTAAACCTGAACTTTAAGAATTACGGATCCCATAGATCAAAAAGATAAACAATTTAGAAACCTGTAAATTTGTATTGACTGTCATAGAATGAAGGTTGTGTTATTATTTAATTGCGTTATCAGTAGAATAAATAATGTATCCTGAAATTGAACAATTATTCTTTTGAAATTTTACTCAAGTACACTTTCAGAAAATCATGAAGACTACAGAGCTACTAATTTAAGTAAGACAACTTGATACATATTTTTAATACTTTACAAACAACTTAATGATGCTGAAACTGTCTTAGTCCAAAATCTGAGGTCAGGTGTTACTCTGTAACAATGCGTCTTTACTGTTACCGTCCAGCATGAACAGTCTGTTGGAACAAGGTTTGTGCGCATCATTCATATCTGATCCCTTAAAAGGACAAGGACTTACAGTTTATTACCATGACACTGCATCCCAGTTGTATCATTTGTCAACATGCCAATGGTGTCAAATGTAAAGTCAGTAACTATGAAGGTCAATGCGCCACAAAGACAAAGGTTAGTTGGGAACTTCAAAGGCTCAGTGGTTAACACTAAATTACTGGTCACCGTAACCCTTACCATCGGAATTAATAAATTAAAGGTTATCTTATTTAATATAATCTAATCTTTATGACACTGAAAGCTGCTGAGTCACTTTTGTCAGCAGAAAATACAGTTGTGGCTATGTAGCATATAATGTAGCCTTTAGCTGCTAGCCTCGAGCAGAGATGAGGAGGAGGCCACAGGGGCCTTGTAAGCTCATTTCTTTCTAGCACCGCAATGACGAAGCTTTTTTGCTTTTTAAAACTTCAGCAAACTGACATCGACTCAAGCGACATTATCTAAGGCAAATGATCAGAATTCAAGCAAACCTCTGCAGTCAGAAAAGACTGCTACTTTTTTCATATATGTGATATAACTCATCACAATGATGGAAAAAATCAATAGGGTTTCACTTTAAACAGATGTAGTAATCCATGCAGCTCTAATTGAACAGATTACACAAATAGAATTTAATATAAAAAGCATCATAGTTGTGTGGCATCAGGATGAGGCAAGCAGCTCTTGACCATCTGAAGCTGAAAATAGGCAGCAATTAGATGAGATCAAAGTGGAAGAAGTGTTTGGTAGAGTACTGAAAACCTGCTCCCAGGTAAAAGTACAATTAGGTACAAAATCAACGCAAGTACATGTAAAAAATTACAATTTAAAAAACCAATCAAGTAAAAAGAACAGCGTTTAACAAAATACTCAAAGTATGAGTCACTTGTTAATGTAAAAACTAACAAAGCTAGCATTAGCTTGTTAACATCTCCTCCTACGGTATGTGCAAGTTACTTTAATCAGCAGGAGTTTATGAAGTAGAAACATCTGTTTTTCAAGAAGCAAATCAAGCAATGCATCATGTAACTTTGGTCATTTTTCAGATGTTGTAATAAAAAGTGGGGCCAGATGTGGCCAGGGGTTTTCACTGGAACATGCCTCTTGTTGTGAGTAATGCCGTGTCATCATGACATCATGGACTTAAGGCAGGTGGTACTTCTGCCTTTAACTTACTTCAGCATTGAATAACTAATGCTAGCGGGTATATTTCCCATAAAGGTTAACAGAACAGCAGTAGCAAAGTCAACAAGCACATTACTGATAAGATGTCTCTTTATCACCTTGGTCAGCATGCGTAAAGCCAAAGATTTAGTATAGGTTATAAAGCAGATTTTAATTAATTTTTTTTGCAAAGAAAGCCAAGAACCATCATAGAAAGTTCAATAAAACCTGGTAATGTGGGTTCAACATGTAAAGGTGAACCCTGACAAATGCAGTATAGCACTAATGAGCTAACAGCGTGGTTGACAGGTTACACTGAAATGAACAATTTCTAATAATTCAATTTACATATATACAGTTAACAATTAAATACCATAATAAAACCTTTTAATTTTGTTTGCTTTGTGGTTATATTAACTGCATATTAATATCTTTACTCTGTGCAAGTCCTGCAGGAAGTTTGAGAAGCATATTGAGGCAGTTTAATACAAGAGTCAGATCACCATAGAGGTACTTCTTTTTTAGACACGGTTCCCTTATACTGCACATTTGTGTTCTGTCAGTTTAGAGGACTAATCCAAATACTTCTCAAGGCAGAAGCTGAAGATGTCCCGGCATAGAGAGACTTTCAGCGAAAAAAAGCAGAAAAGCAGCAAAAAATGGAAAGTTTTTGCCTGGTTTGTATAGTAAACAGCTGAATCACAAATTGATTCTGCTATTTGAAATAGTCTCTTATTCTTAGATATTACTTTGTAATTTTACTGCAGACCTCAATGTCACTGGGTCAATCTGAAAACAACTAAAGCAGAGTCAAGCACCTTTTCCATTCTCAAAACCAGCCATAGGTACTTGGCACCTAACAGCACAATGCTTCCATGAATGAAATGAAAATGACTCATTTAAGAGCCAAGCTTGATGGGAATTCAGTCGTTAGTTCTTTTGGTCAAGAACCAAATAAGTGTTGCATAAATTATATATATAGTTAAATTATATATATATACATAGAAGCCCCCCTAGGCAGCAATACAGTCCCAATCCAATGTTACATGGGTGATTTCCCTGACTAAACATAAGGCATCTCCACCTCCATCTCTACATCCTCAGAAACACTACCATAAGACACAACCCCCAAGACTCCAGGCTACATCTGTCAACATCATACATTATGCAACAGAATGTTCAAATAAAGACATTTAAAATACTTAATTATTCCGTCATGCAGAAGGTACTGCAGATTAAATAAATACTTATGTTAAAATGACTGCGGCGTAAATAATGACAGAGGGAGATTTTGATTTGTGCATCGAGAGCTGCAAGCCAAAAATCCTTGTTGTGTTAAAGTAAAATTGTCTGACTCACACACTGAACACTTTTGCATATCCGAGATATGATCTGACTGTGAGTCATTGTATCCTCCTGGCTGTGCGTTTAACAGCCAATAAGAATAATAAAAAAGAAAAAGCCTGGAGTATTTTAGCTTAATAAAACCTCCCATTTGCCCCAAACCCCAAAGCCTTACTGTCACCCACATTCTTTGGTCTGTCAAAGACATGAAACTATATTACATAACAGCCAAGTGAATGGATGCACAGAACAAGAGCTACTGTTAAACATTACAGCGCACACACCATCCGTACAAAAACATCATCTGACTTTCCATCCATATTTGCAAAGATACTGTAATAATTAAAAGCTGCAACACCGTGTGAGGAAAAAAGTAGCAACCAAATTTTTTCTCAGATTTGGATTCAGCATTGCTATCAGCTGGACGACTGAGATGAACTTTCTTTAACATGTAAAACAAGTGGCTGTCTTACCTTGATTCCTCTTGAGGGGCCTCAGCAGCAGCCTGCTCACTGTGTGCGTTTGCCTCAGTCTGCAGCGGTTGATAGGTGACTGTGGTTCACAATATGTAACTATGACAAAGTCATTAAACTTTAACCCAACCCATCATAAAACACCTTCATTGTTTTACTGGGGGGGAGAAAAAAAAAGTGCAGACAGAGACAGAAGGACCAACCTCAGACGACATTGAAGTTATCACTGGAATAATTAGTCATCTGCACTCAATCTTCACATAATGTTCAAAAATACCAAGGAGCAATTGCGTGACCCTGAAACTGAGAGGAAGCTACAATTCACCAGATGAAAAGCTCTTTATCTGCAGTGGCACTCAAGCTTACCTGAACTAACAGCAGCCTCAGTTTGCTGGTGGTTTATTTTCAAATAGATGATATTTACATCTGGACATTACATCTTTTCAACACCTTGCTCAAATAATAAAGTAGGGACCTGTTTGACTGCTCTGGGGCAAAACAGCTCATGATTAAATATTAGTTTTGGCATGACCGTCAAAAAAAACCTCTCCTTTTTTTTTAGTTTTTAAATAAGGTGCCTCCTCACCAGAAGTAATGCTTTTAGTTTCGGACTGTGAGAGAGGATCACATCTGCGGTGAGGGGAGGAGGGAACACTGAGAACATAGCAACAGGGGGACAGCGCGACGGGTGTGCAGCCGGGCCGATAGGTGGAGGACAACAGGGACAGGACGAATTTTTTTAAACAGTTGTCCCAGCAGGTAACCATTAATAAAATGTTTCACAAGGAAAGCGAGGGTAAACAAAGTGCTCAAAAATCTAATTTGTTTAAGCTCTAGATGGCCTAAAGGTGCTCGTGGAGGGGTGGTGTATACGCAATTAGACAAAAAGCTCCCACAGTCGGCCTTTATTTGATCTCTAATCAAATATGTTTAAATTATAGATTAATAAGGTTAAATGGGGCTTTTCTTTGGGAATGAAGCAATAGCACTAAAGCATTGTAGCAAAATTGTTCCTTTACCAGAATTCAACTTTTATTATGTTTAACAGTACTTGTAACACTTGCTTGAGAGTAATTGAAAGTGAGAGCACCATCTAAGGAGTCTACTTTGGCGGTCACTGAGTCCCTGCTGTGGACATCTAGTCACAGCTGTGATAACACCAACATGCTAATGTTTGTATTTCCACAGCTGTAACCCATCAGCTGTATTAAATATCTGTTGTTAGTTACATAGCTCCCTTTCAAAAAGAAATGGGCAGGATGTGTAGGAAAATAATGCACTAATCTGGTTGCCTTTAACCTGACAGGAGGGGATTAACCAACATTATGCTTTTTTTTATTTTAATAACAAATTATAGGCTCAGTCTGTGGAGATTACTATTATGTGATTCATGGGACTGTGCAGCCTTAAACTCAACCTGGGCATTGTTCATAATCATGTATAATAAAAGTTGGGTTTGTTACATAACGAAATTTTTTTTTACATAGAATCTTGTTCCTAAATATGCAGATAACATGCAGAAGCACACATGGCTTAATAATTAAACACTTCAAACTGAACATTAAGTTCTGTGCAGTGAACTCTAACAGCAGCACGAGGCTGTATTCTTTCTTTATTCAGTGAACACAGAACAAAACATATCCACTTTTTTTTTTCTTTTCATGTGAACGATGCAAAAAGAGTCATCTTTGAACATTGACAAAGTGGCTTTATTATATAGTGCTGCTTTTGTCAGTTTTCTTATTCCTCAAAATCAGTTCTGTCACTTTATTTTTCTCTCGTAAACACAACTGCTTTGAGTCTAAGAATGCATGTCAGAGCCTGACACACTGGTGCTGTGGTGGTGTTACATCAGTCAAACTACGCTGGTCTGCAAAATAATTCCTACTCTGGAGGCATGTAAAATGGACCACTGTTACACCTCAGCAGAAGAGCATATGTCTTATTTCTGATTTGACACAGTATGGTTGAGTAATAAAGAGGAAGAGAAAAGGTCAGTTAGTCATTCTCACACCCGAAGGCCCATAATTTGCATTGAATTTCAATGGCTGTAATCTCTTTAATCAGAGTAACACAGATGTCTTTCATGTGTTAAGAAGCAGAACACAGGGAGGATGAGCAGCTCATGTAATACTGCTGAATTTCATTAAATATGTTGTATATCTGACCCCTCCTCTACGAAAAAACATCCCAGAGTCCACTGCATCAGTGTGAAGACTAAGTCAAAAGTACAGTATGCCTCAGCAAAGAGAGTTGCTTTAAACTTCATAAATGCCCTCTTGTGTGTCTCTTTTTATTGGACTTGATCTGCGGCATCCCTTTGAGTAAGATCAGTCAGGACTGTTCAGTGCTGCTGGAGTAATTCACCAATCAAAGGCAGCTTCTCCATGAACCATCTCAAATCACTTTTAGGCCTTAAGGGCTTAAGCAGACAGCAATATCTCTAGTTTGATCTACTATAAAAACCTCCCTCGACACATAGCTCCTGGTTGGCTGTGTCTCCTCATATTAAATCACATAATGCATTGTTTTGGATTGCCCTCCGGAGCATTACATGTATTTTCTGAACTGATGCCAGCAGGATGTTTAAATTAAGCTAAAAGTATGCCATTAACTTTTTCAGTAACGACTTCTAGATGAGTAATGAGTTTGTCCTCTAACATTACAAATGTTAACAACGGATTTATGCATTGAGCAGTCATGTTAGCTCTTGCAGTTTGCAATTCCTCATATGAAGAGTTCTGTCTCCTTGTTGTTTACATGCCTGCAAAAAAGTTTGGCAGATATACAAACGTTGCACACATTAGTCTTTGCTCCAGACCTATAAGCCAGTAATGTGCTGTGACACATAAGCATAAACATTATGTGGTCTTGGGGGCATGCACTGAAACAACTGAGGACATTTTCAACAGATGCATATCCAGAGTGGGGGTACGAAACCTTTCAGACAAGGTGTTTGACAGAGGCTGGGGCCCCATACGACCCAAAAAAGAAATGCTATAAATCTGTATGAACCTCGCTGTGCAAAGAATGCTGTTTTTACCTCACACAAAATGAGAATCTGCCACCTGCTCACATCTGCTGTCAAGAAAAAAAACGACAATCCAGACAATCCAGAGATCATCGACCCCTCAGTGGGCAGTGAAATGCTGAAATCCAGACAGAGCCAGTAAGAGCCATTAGACTTAAGTACCAGCATGATGGAGATGCACCGGGCGCTGATGGGAAACTACTGTATCACTCTGTTCTCCAGCATAGAGTTCTCCACTGTTTCCATGGCTTTGCATTTAGCCTGGTAGTAATAAAACTTATTACACCCAATCACAGCAGGGGGTTGTTTGGTGATGTGAGACGGTTGTTATATTTTCAGAGGGTCCAAATTGGAGGAGTTTTTGAAAGCTCGGGCCCTGACTCATTTTTTTAGTTTGCTTTTTGGTTTTAGTTGGTTTCCAAGATGCGTCTGTGTCAATGACAGTAAACGCAGTTGAAGCAGGTAGCAATAAAAGCAGGTCGTCTCACTGCGTAAATTGTCTCACTTTAGCTCCCCTGATGTCAGCCTTCCTGTGCCTGGAGCAAATTCTCACAATTTTTTTCCCAATTTTAGTTGGTTTCACGAGTGATCACACAAATCAAACCTATAAAGGTTCAGTCATCCAGGTCATGGAGGGATATCTGTGTGTAGTATCCTGAGGCAACAGGAGCTGTAGCCTCGAAGAGTAACTAAGTAACCTGCATGAGGCTGTGTACTGACACTCAGTGGAGTACACCTACACATCCCAGCAACCAGGTGAGAAGCTAACCACAGCAGGTCAAGGAAAAAAAAGGCTTTGTTTGTCTGCCAAAGCATTCTTATCTGCTCTTTGAGTCACATGTCATGTGTTCGCCCTGGATTAAAAATCGGAAAGCAGTTTCACATGTTTTTGTTTGTTTTTTTTCAGGACATTCCAAGCCACAGAGAGGAAAGAGGAAAGAAACATTTCTGATGCCAAAGACTCTTTTTTCTTTTAATGAAATTATATTTCACTAATATTGACAACCAAATCTGACTCTACTTGCACTTAGCTGAAAAACACTAGGCTAAAAGCAGAGCGTCCTCTGCCCTCACTGTTTAAACTTACAAGTCTGTTGCACCTTTCACCATGCCCAACAGTGATGTCAGTGTACTGACACACCCTAAAGCGCATTTTTATATCACTGCAATAAGGTAGAGCTGTTAAGAAAACCCACGTCACTTCATTTGCTGTTTTGTTGCTCTGCTTCTCAAACTTTCAGATCATGTTTTTCAGTACTTTATTTTATTTATTTCTGTGTGTGCCTTGGTGTACCAGCCTATCTGTCTGGGCTTAATCAATACTGTTCCTGTTTTAATGGACAACCAAACCTTGAGTTTATGCAGCCTGCATCGCTGATGGATGTACTTTAGTTAGAGGCTCTTTTTGCAAATTAAACAGCTGAGTTTAAGAGTTTTAACACAGCGTTAACAGCTTGCCCATTTTTACAACTACGTCCTGGTAATGAATATACAGAGTGTACAGCACTGTCCAGTGTCCCCAGAAACCCTGGAAAATGTGCCTTCAAGAGTATGATGTGCATAATTTCTCCAAATTCCTAAATATTTTAGTCATGCAACCTCTTCACAGCCACCAACCAACCAGGTGTTAATGGATCAGAGGCTGCACACATGGTCCATCAAAGCCTGGTAACCTGACACCCTCAGGGGCCTTTCAAATAAATATGAATCTTTAAAATGTAATGCAATCCAATGCAACACCTATGCAATAAAAGCCATGTTGTAAAACCTGAAGTAGATTGTTAATATGTCCAAATGTTTCTGAGAGTGTCAGAGAGGTGTGTTTCTCATGCACTGCAATTATAATCTAGGTGCTTGTATTATTTTGTTCATTACGGCAAAATATCTATCTATCTATCTATCTATCTATCTATCTATCTATCTATCTATCTATCTATCTATCTATCTATCTATCACATTTTCATATTGCTAGATTATAAAAAATCGTTACATAAGGCCCTATAATAACACAGGATTAAACCAGTCCACTTTATCTAATTGATTCACTGCCATATAAACAACCTGTGCGTTATGATGTGAGGGTCAAGTAACAAATCTGAGCTGCGAACAGTTTCCTCCCGGACTCGGGCTGTGAGGAAAATCGCGATCTGATTGGCTGAGGAGCGCACCAGCTCTGAGTAAAGCAAAGGATGCCAGAGTGCTCAGGCAGTGCATGGACGGATGCAAGCAGGGGAAGACGGCGAGCTTGTTGACATATTGTTACGATGATGTTTTACAGTTTGGAGCAGCCGTGAAACTTTAAAACACTGTTTTACTGAGGGGTTTGAAGTGTGTGTGCCGCTTCTCGCTGCAAGTTTAGTGTGATGTTTTGGCTGCATGGTGTAAAATCCCTCTCACCATCACCGTCCCCGACACATCCTCTCAAGAGTGATGGGTTCTAAGTTAACCAGGCAAAGAAGTCTCGATTTTGATAGCAAATTGTCCAAGAGAAGGCGACAGAGGAATGACACTCCGGGAGAAAGCGAGAAAAGTGGCGGCAGAGGCGGCGGGGACTTCTTGTTTACCTCCTTGATGCTGAAGTCCGACAAGCTCCCAGGGATGCTGCGGAAAACCAACCACAGCCCGTATGTCAGGCGGGTGGCGTGGATCCGGGAGATCCAGAGGCTTCTCCGGGAGCAGAAGATGGAGCAAGCAGCTGAAGTGCTCAAACTGCTGAGAAAGGTGAGGGAATGTCATGATTTTGGGATAAGTTTGTCTTTTCTTCACTTTATTCTGTCGTTAAAGGGAGAAACGCGGTTCAATAGACGCTGCAAGTAGGTTATGTTCATGAACACTTGGACAAAAGTTAGCTTTCATTCATGAGATTAAAGGCATTTTATATTTAATCCAGCTGTTTTATATATTTACGTACATTGAACATAGCCAATACAACAGTTTACTCATGTATGGGTCCTTTTTTATATAAAAAAATCATATATCTCTGTATTTAAATGTATGTATGCGTTAGGTACACAAGTATTTGCTTGTAGCAGAGGATTCATTGAATGCTTCATACAAATCACTCTCATTTGAAGAAACCCCCCCTCCCTTTTCTTTGCACATGTCTCAGCAGGTGTTAGTGTGTTAATCATTTTTTTTAAAAGTTAAAGTCATTCAATCATCAACTTTTGCAACTTCTCATAAATGTTTCACAGTGAATAACCTTGACTGGCATAAATAAATGTACATTGCACTCTGTCACCTTCTTTTTTATTATGCTTGGGTTAGAAGGAAGCCTTATTAATAGGTGGATGCCTCATTTGGTTGGTCTGAATCAACCACCTGTTTTGCCTGAAAGGAAATGGCAAGGAAGTCAGCCAGTACATGTTCTGAATATTCAATCAGCTCCAAACAACACAGAACAGTGGCTGTATTATACGTTAGCCCTTTGACTGGGACACATCAGATAATATTACATAATTTTTTTTACTGTGACAAACTGTGGTCTGAAGTGAATGACTGGCAATTTTTTGCTCTAACAAACAACATATAAAGAAAATGTAAAATGCACATCTAAAGACTCGATCTGAACAAACTCAGTTGATGCTTGAATGTTTTGTTTTTTTTTTTTTTACAATAACCATAATCTGATCCCATTGCATAATGCAAACACTTCTTTATCATCAGCTTTATAGCTCTCACTATAAGGAAAGGTGTGTTTCTTATCTGTAACACTTTCCCATGTAACCCCTTCCCTGGTCTAATCCGCACTTCCTTAAGATTTATCCAAACTACAGCAGAGAGAAGGAAAAAAAAGAAAGAAATGCATTTTCAGAGCTCAGCTTGAGCTTTCCTTCGCCTTCTGGTGGCTGTGGATTGATCAAAGCAGAGCAGTTTTAAAGTTCAGACAAAAGCACTTCTGATCAAGAGGGGCCCCCTGTCATGAAAACTCCCTGCCCATCTGCGTGATGCTGTTGAATCAATTATACAGATGTGTGCAGATTAAAGCAGGAAACAATGCTGAGAGGAAGGTACTGGCATCTGAACTGAAGGCAGATTTGTGGGTATCTCTTCTCTTCCTACACTGAGGATGCAAAAGGTGTGGTGTGTGATTTTAAGCTCCGATGTAAAGCTTCATATTTGTGAGAAACAGGAGGGATATGACTCATGTATAGCTTCCTTTAATGTCTGTGTCCCTGTTTATTAAAGCGGGCCTGCAGTCAGTCATCCTTTACATGAAAAAAAAAAAAAAAAAGATCAGCACGTTCATGTGTTGATCGTGAACAGCTCTCTGGATTTAAACTGCTCACAAAGCATGAATGCTCCCTCCATCTCTCCCTGAGGTGCAAACGGAGCGCTGCTACCGTTGTGTGTTTTTGGGGCTGAAGCCAAGAGTCTCACTAACAATACTTCCAACACTGAGAAAACACTGGCAGTAGATCTTCTGTGTTGCTCTCCGGCAGCAGCAAAGCTTTTCTCCTCTCAGAGATGGATGGATTTGGAGATAATCACCTTGAGATGATAGATGCTGGAACATGATTCTTTCACATCGAGGAAGTCATTACAAAGAGGAACCAATAACAACGGTCCCTGTGCTGTATCTCCATGGCAGATCTGCCTTCTAGGCCATTAAGTTAATTAGTTTGGGATGTTCTAGATATTCATTAGTAAACAAAGAATCAGCAAATACTCATATCAATTATGCTCTGCAACATGCAAACTGAGTCACCGATGTGCAGCGATGGAAAAGACATTAATTGAAGTGTTCTCTGTAGTGTATGAAGAGCGCTAAGGTTAGCTGGCTCAACACATATTTATTTGTTTATTTTTTTCACCTTCAATTCAGATCTGCTGCAGATGTTGTTGACTTTGTGATCATTTTTCAAATCATCCAGAAACATAATTAGGGTAGAAATATGTAGGTTTTGTTAAGTTCCTTGTTGCAAGTTCTCACTTTCTTTCCATTTCCAAAAAATCACTGTCTGCTCCTCTGTATGCTATCAAATAAAGACAATATGCCCAAAAAATAAATAAGTACATAGATAAATCAGATCCACATTTTTTTAACAGCGTAACATTTTTGTAAGCATACACATTCACTTTCTTGAATAGATTTAGAATAGAAGATTGAACCCTCTGTCTGATTATGGTTCATATGAAGCTACAGCCGGCAGCTGGTTAGCGTAGCATCAAGACAGGAGCAGGAGAAAAGGCTTGTGTGGCTCAGGCAGCAACCTTCAGGGCTAAAAAATTAGGTCAACACAAAAACATACAGCCTGTAATAAAAAACAGGTTTAATTTCTTCATCGATGAAAACTGTATGAGATTAAATTTTTATATAAATTTTATTAGAATTATTTTAAGAATTAAGGCTTTGATTATTAAGGTCTTGTAAATTTTTTTCACTCCTGGTTCAAAAAAATCAAGCCTGCAGCAACAACAATAAAGTTAAACATGAGGCTCCAACAAACCAATAATAATAGTAATAAGGGGGCTCTGTCTATTATGTACAGTCTATGGCTGTTTAAAACAACAATATCCATCTGCAAGCATTTCTAAAGATCACTAGTTACATGTTATAAATGTAACAGCATAATATACAACATAATGTAACATTAAATCAAACAGCTTGCAAATATGGGGTTGATTTTGTTATGTTTGACCGAGCCGAGGTAGCTGATCCCGTTATTTTCTGTCCCTATGATAAGCCAAGAACCCTCTCATATCTGTAGTGAATATTTTACAAAAAGACATGAGAGTTGTATCAATGTTCTCATCTAACTCTCAGCAGGAAAGCAAATCAGCACATTTCCCAAAATATCTTACCATTCTTTTAAATAAGATGAGCTTTGGGGATGTTTCTCACAAACTGAGGACATTAAAAAATGTAAGAACATATTCAAAAGGTCAAGTTCTTAGCACTTGGTTCATGTGGCCTGTAGCTATAACACTGATATTAAAAAAAAACATGAAAAATTCATGTACTGGAGTTCAATGTCCATTTGTGCGTCAATGACTGAACACTGGGGACTCACTTCTTAGGACGAGACTAACGTAAATTTTAGGTTGGAAAAACTGACAAAAGGGCAATTTGTATAGAAGGTTCTCTAAATTCAAAGGACAGATTGCTAAGAGAAGGGCTCCCTAAGAGAAGCACATTCTAGGACTGTACAAGAAGAAAGTATTCCTCACAGGTCCTGTCACATATGACTAAGCAGACATATTGCTCTCATCCTACGTGTCCAAGCATTGCTGCAGCAGGCCGAGCGTCAGGATGTTTGAATCTCTTTTTCACATGACAGCCATGCAGTTTTTACAGGATTTTTGTCATTCCAGTGAAGAACATTCAATTCTCGAGTCTGAGAAAATAAAAGTAAGTGAACAAAACCGGGGTTATAAGTCCATCACCTGACAGCTGTGTCATGTTTCTTGCACCAAAGCAGAGAAACTGTAGGACTGGATTTGTCACACTGTGCAATATACTTAATTGGATTCTAATGAACTGCATGTGTGGGTTGATGCTCTGCGAATCGGAGCTCATCGCTTTATTCAGACTTTTTTTTTGTGACGAGGCAGATTAGATATGCAGCTTTCACAAGAACACTTGTGGTGGGATCTGAATGCATACAGACATATACATACACACACACACACACACACACACATCTTGTCAGTAACAAATAGGAAAACATTTCATGCCTGTATGATTAGGAATCAGTCAAATTAATCCACAGGATCAGATCTCTGTGTGTGTATTTAAAAAATGTGGTTTAATGTGTGTGAGCTGCACAAGCACTGCTGCTGCTGCGGCTGCTTAACTCAACATCATCATCACCGCTGTTCCCATATACGGACACATGTGGCACCCTCAGTCTGCACCAAATGAGGTTTTTTGAAGGGGTGGGGGGGCCGGCCTGGAGGAAAGTCCGGTGTCAGGGAATCCCACAGAGTTCCGCTGTAATAAATCAACCCAGGAGCCAGAGGAGGAGAAAATGCTGATGGGAGTTTTCCTCTTTGCTTCCACTGTGCCCCAAAGCGTTAAGGCTGTCAGAGCTTGTAGAGCATGTTTCACGCAGCTTCAGCCTCCAGCCTGCTGTTTTAAAAGCTTTAGTGCTGACAGTGTATACTCTTTAACCTCCCAGCGTCAAGTTTCACAGGTTTACACAACATAAAATGCTTGTTGCTGTTAAGACGATGAGGCAGGGAAAGTGTAAGATGTTTGTTTTGTCCTTTTTTTATATATAGCAGCAGGTATAACACTGATGTAACAGTATGAATAAAGAAAATAAGCAATTTGAGGAGGGATGAGGGTGAATGCTATCCCCTTTCTTGTCAAAATGACTTAAATGCAACCCCCTTGTTAACCTGCCGTATGCCTCTCAACCCTCGAGTGGCAGAAAGAGTGCAGCGGCAGTGGGCTTATGATTCATTGATCCTTTATCTGACTCTGGTGTGTGCAATTTAAAATCTAAGGACCAGACTGAGGCTCTGAACTGTGCTGTGTATTGATGAAACAGTGGTGCTGTCCTTTGTGCTGAAGTTGCAGCTGAATTTGCGTAGATTTGCAGAAGATTGCAAATCTGCACAAATTCATCCCTGCTTTTAAAAATGACCAAACTAATGACTGAGTAGAAGGAAACATCTTTTAGCGTTTGTAATGGATTAGGAGAAAAACGTAGCTTTATGCGTGGAGCCTGAGGAGAACAGATTTTCTTTGACTTTCTTTCCTCTTACTGCCAACCTTTCATCATTTTGTTTCATCTGCTCAGTTTTGTGTCTTCCCTGCTGTTTGTTGTTTGTTTGTTTCTTATGTGTGTGTGTGTGTGTGTGTGTTTGTCTGTGTTGGTATCTTCCTGAAAAGGCAGCGGATGCTTGCTGGTTGAAGCTATTTGATGTGTCTGGAAACGTTTCGTCTCAAACACCAGCCACTAATGACATGTCAGCACTTGAAGCATTATGTGGAGATGCAGCTTCCATATATTTACACT
Organism: Acanthurus leucopareius; assembly: GCA_029814765.1. Lineage (NCBI taxonomy): Eukaryota > Metazoa > Chordata > Actinopteri > Acanthuriformes > Acanthuridae > Acanthurus > Acanthurus leucopareius. The sequence continues at coordinate 3,725,955 of JAQMCX010000027.1, forward strand.
GTCACTTCAAATAGAAAAAGCTTGAAGATGATACAAATATCATCAAACCTCTGAGCATGGGTCTCAGTTCCTGATTTTTATGATACTGCTCTGCGTAAAAACACATCTTTTACTTGGCCATTCTTCGGTAAATTAAAGTAGAAAGCAGAAGTGCATTTTAACTAGAATCAAAGAATATTTCCTTCAGACAGGATAAAGTTGTGTTTGGTGAAAAATGACAGAAAGTCCCCCAGGCAAAACTATAACTGAAACCTGCAAACGAGATAAGAGGAACAAGGAAGGGGTCTTATTCTCTTTACTCATGAGTATTACTGTAAAAAGATTCCACTGCTTTTATTGTAAGCTACTTAAACTTTACTCCCAACACTCCTGACACACACACACATACACACACATGCATGTACACACACATACACATGTATATGTACCCTAATGAACTGCAATGGCTGTTAACACACAGCTCTGATAGCAAAACCTTATCAGCTAGCAGCTTGATAAGAGAACAAGATGAAAAGGGATGATAAAAATTGCAATCTATTTTCATTTAACCATGCATTAAATGGTGCTTTAATATTAGATTAAACTGGGCTCAAACATGGCCATTTTGATCAAATTAATCTATGAATTTCCAAGCTACATGTTTTAGTAATAGTAAACCAAATCACTTTCCTCTCTTTTGCCTTTTCTTGTAGGATTTAGGACTCCAGGGAACGTCGCTCAATGACATTTTGTATAAGAATGCGGCTTTTCTCAACCTGGTGGACCCCATTTCTCACGAGCTGCTGCTCGGTCTCGCCCGGGATCTGCAGTGTCCAAAGAGGGTAAGAAATCCTGAAGGATCCAGTTTGTTTTAACTGTTTTAATATTCATGAATTCTGAAAAAAACACAGCTCTTTGTTCCAAACGTAACAGACCTCACGTTAATTAACAGGACAGGAACCAGAGAGGCAACATGTCCGCATTTATTAGTGCTGCTTAAGTGCATGTGTCATACTGTTGTCATGCTGTTGTGGCGACAATGAACTGTCGCTTTGTTTTAAAACAAACACATGAGGCTAGATTGCACAGCTAATTGTACAGTTGGTGTTTATTCATTATCATAGTGGATCACTCCTTCTGTCCTTAGAAGTGTTCATTACTAGGTGACACATTAACTTTTATTATGAAGGGATTGTGCGTGCTAGTCATAGATGCAGTGAGTGTACTGCAGGTTATTGGCAACGCAAAACATTTCAGCATGAAGCTTATCTTTGTTGAGAATTACTTTACAGCTGAACGGTCATTTGGAAACAGTTAAAGAAAATAGGTACTTTGGAAAGGCTTTATTGCCGAGCTTGATAAGAAATTGGACAGCTTTGTCATGTTTGTACGGTAAATATTAAACTACTGCCAACAGCCTGTTAGCTTGGCTTAACACAAAGACTAGAGCTTGAGGGTAAAAAGTCAGCCTGGCGCTGTCCAAAATCCACCGACTAGCACCTTTAAAGCTCCTGTCTCAAAAATGTCTAGCTTTTTTGGTTGAAACCATATAATGACTGAAGTGTAAAAAACCATAAATTGTGGGGGTTTTTTTAAATCCTGAAATTTCTGAATATGTGATTACTTTGCTTTAAACAATCAAAATAAACACTCACATTTTTCACATTTTTGGAAGTTTCTCCTTCTTATCATTTGACATGAAGAAAAGCTTCACTTGGAGGATAATCTAGAGGGTTGAATGATAACTAGTCCTCATACCAGCTACAAAGGAGACACCTGCATGGTGTTGGGTGGGCAGAGAGGTCAGGGATGAATGGGCCAAAGGATGGTGGTGGTTTAGCGTTTAACTCTGCAGTGGAACCATGTGGTCTGTTCTCCCTGCTGCCTCTGTGCTCTTCCAGCTCAGTTGCAAAGCTGCTATTCTCCAGGACCTGCAGGTGTATGAGATTACCTACGTTGGCTGCATCATGCCAAGCGCCCAGTGGCCATCCTGCTAAGGTCAACCGGGCCGGCAGCCACGGTCAGTGCCACAGAGGCTCGTGGGGCAGCATGGCTTTGGCAGTAACAATAAAAGCACTCTGAGGCCTCTGACAGGTGGCAGGTGGGATCAGACTGGAGGAGCTGGTGCTGCTGGAGTCCACTGAGTGCTCTGACGTCTATTGTGTCCCAGGTTACAGACACCTCTCGCTGTTTGGAAGGGATTGTATGAAAATTATAAAGGAGGGAAAGGGGTCAGAAAAGGTGGATGGTGCTGTCATTTTTCTTTTGGCTAAAAGAAGGGTTGTGTTCAAATTTGTGAGACAGCAGGAATTGGTTCACTGTTTTTTCTCATCCTCTATGTTTGACTTATTTCAGCCTTCCTTTGCTAAATATGTTGGAAAGGATGGCTAGTTACTTAAATGTTTCATTAAAAGTCAGGCCCCTCCTTCTTCTTTTTCTTCTTCTTCTTCTTCTTCTTCTTCTTCTTCTTCTTCTTCTTCTTCTTTGTATGAGAGGAGTGAGAGTGGAAGAGCAGAGAGAGTGGAAACGTTTGATCTTTCCTTATTTCTTTTGTATTATCCTTTACACTGTGGTGAGTTATTTATTATTGTATGTGTTAGCTGGTCAGGGTAGTGTTTGTTAGTTTAGTTTTTGTGTGTTGGTGTGGTTTGAGGCCAAACGTCATCTGGTCAGGAGGAGGAAGCCAGGTGAGGCCGTCATGGCAGCCTCAGGTTTCTCCTCCTTGTCTAGAAAACATGGGATTAGGTTGGCGGCCGGTTCCCCTTGCAGCGTTGAGGACGTGGCCCTGGCCGTGGGCGAGCGGATCGGCCACGGCTCGGTCAAGTCCGCTGCTCGGATGAA